>SNQJ01S0220432.1:13176-23897 GCA_010110895.2 Picea sitchensis | reverse complement strand
GGATTAACTCTTTGTTACAGTTGCAGAAGACCGGGACATCTTGCTAAGGAATGCCCTGGGAGAAACCCTAGTTGCCTCAGTTGTAAGGCTATGGACCATGAAGTACTGGATTTCCCTAGAATGATTGCTAGACTTGAAAAGATAAATATGGAGCAAGCAAACCCTAAAGGAGACCAAGAGACTAAGATTATAGAAGAACCCCAGAAAGAATAAGAGATTATGTTGTTGAAAATGAAAGAAACCCTGGATGAACATAAAGATGCCAGTTTGTCAGAGATATTCAAAGAAAAGGAGAAAATCGAAGTAAGAATAGGAGACTTCGACATTGACTGTGCTCTGGATGAGGGGACACAGATGAACATTAACACAAAAAGTACTTGGGAAACCCTAGGAAGGCCTGCTATGGTTCCTTCACTAGGAAATATAGGATTGTTTAAAGGAAAAATGGTAACCCTATGTGGCAGGATTACCCAGATAGATATGAGTACGCATGGAAATTTCACAGAGGAAGAATTCTAAGTTATTAAATTTATTAAGGACTATGCCCCATTTCCATATTTGTTAGGCAAGATCTGGATTGAAAAAGACCAGATTCGAAGAAAAAAAGAAAAGGAAGCCCTAGAACAAAAGAAGCAAGAACTCGTGGAATTTATGACTAGAAAGATCACCTACTTGATGGAATAACAAGAGAACGGATCTAAGCTATTAAACACCAGGGACTTGGATGTCAAAGCTATAAGAGAATTAGAGGAAACACAGAAGACCAAAATACCTAATCCATATGATGAAGGTGTATTACCTTTGGATCTAAAGAAAGAATCTCAGCATTGCGAAGTGACTATGTCAAGAGAATATAAGGATCAGAATGGAAAAAGGATGACCAAGATGAAGCTCACTGGGAAGAAGGCTAGAAAGCTAAGTAAGAAGAGAGCCAAGATCAAAAAGTTATAGAAGATTCCATGGGAAACTTCGCAGAAGGAAAAATCACAGGAATTAAGCTTCGCCGAGATACTAGAACAACGACATATGGAACTTCACCATGGTGAAGAAATATAGTCGTTGGACCGATATACCCATTCGACTTCCGCCCCGAACGGGCAGAAAAGCATTAAAATATCACTACCAGACCATTGGACCACGCCATAACGAATGGATCAACGTTAATGAAAGCTTCATACCCATTGCAAGCAGACCATTGATGAATTTCCTATTTAGCTCGTCGCGTCATGCCCAAAGAACACTTTTTCCAACTAGGAAATCGAAGCCTGCAGAATTAGTGATTGTCTACAGTGATCATTGCAAGCAGATTTTTCATCCTAGTGCAGCATTTTGAGATCATCGTGACCCCGATTATCTTTCCCAAGTGCGTATGTCCGATGAGCTCACCGAACTTGAGGAATCCGTCACAGAGGTCCTTCTTGAGTTAATGACTAAGAGAACCATGTCGGAAAGAAGAATGTCCACTGGAGTCCAAGCATCATCGACGGGAGGAGTGCAAGCCTCCCCGTCGACTGCTCGAGCAGGAACATCTCAAGCCGGCGCAGAAAGAAGAGCTAAGCATAAAGACGACATAGCCAATGCAAAGTTAGTGCCATCCATCCTACCAGCTTACATAACCCCTATAAGCGGTGAGATTAACAGGGACAGTGTCCCTAGAGATTTTGAATGCACCCTAGTCACTACATATCTACCGAAAGGAGTGCGCACCTACCGCACAGATCAAGACAAGGTTACAACATTGAAGTTTTCCGACTTCAACCTGGGGGACCATAAAGCTTACAACATGCTCGCCCGGTATAAGTACTTGATGAGAACTAAGGTCAAGAATTTGAAGCTCATCCCTCAGCAATGGATGATGAACCTCGCACAATCTACTTTGCTCAACGTTATGAAAGTACCACACTTCAGCAGACACTAGGAGGCGAATGCTTGTGTAAAACTACTGCTAACAAGTTACCACGGATGATACCTATGGTTAGATCATCGCATAACTGTTGATCTGGCATTGATCAATAGGATCATCAGGCTTAGCATGCAGGGCCCTGATCCCCATGAGTACTATCCTGGAAAGACCGCGGACTGCGCTCTTGTGCAGAAGATCAAAGAAGCCTATGGCGATGTTGAGAAAGGCGCGAGAGGCTACAAGGTAGCTTCCATTGAAAGTGGCGCAGTGCGCCTCGCATGCCAACTGATCGCAGGGAAGTTGGTACACAAGAATCGACCAACACAAGTATCTAGCTTTGTAGTTGACCTCACAGGAAAGTGCGCCGAGGGACTACAGATGAACTGGGTGAAGTACCTGGTGAATCAACTAGAGATTGATTGTAGAGAAGCCCAGGATCAGGGGCATGAATTCCATTTTAGTTGGCTCCTGATACTGATCTCTTTTGTTGCATGGGAGCTACGGGAAGGTGCAACCTTCCCGATCCTAGACCCCTTTGAGCCACTAGCCGCGAAGTTCAGTATATTATGGTACTCGAACGACATGAGCAAGAAATGACAATCGAATGTCATTTTCCACACATACTATAACCAATTGAAAGCAACCATAAGGAGCGAACCACGCATCACCCCGAACACTTTATAGAGATTCCAACCTCTGATAGAGTTCAGCGTGGACTGCCACTTTATATACCTAACCCCACGCGTTGATTAGCACCAGGAACAGCTTTCATCCTATTATAAGCTGACAGAAGAAGACTTGGAAGAGATCACCAAAGAATGGTCAGTGGACCTCCTTTTTCCAGCAAACCCCACAGAAATGTCCGACATCGACAGCCCCAGAACTACGCAGGATAACCTGGGCCCAGTAATACAAAGAAAGCAAAGTCAACGAAGAAGACTAAAGAAGTCCAGGATGTTGACAGCCTATCTGTACGGACGGCTTCCATTACACCAGAAGAAGCAAGTGATGACAAAGAAGGTACAGAAACCCAGAGAGTCGAAGTACCACTGCCTCGAGATGAAGAAGACTCATCGAGGAAAAGGAAGGTCTCCCCCCTGAAATATTCCTTCAGAAAGAAACCAAGAACCCCTATAACCAAGATGAGAACTGCCCTCACATTGGATGATTTTGATTTCATTGTTGCAACAGTCAATGATGCTTCAAAGGAAATCATAGAGAAGTAAGGGGCGAAGCAAGAACAAATGTATAGCTAGATTGAGATCGCATTCCAGGGAGTACAACAAGCACTCCAGTCTAGCCAAGCAACCTCTATTGCACCTCTGCCAAAAGGAACAATAGAAGCAGGAGATGAATCAGTTCAGCTCCGCAAGATCGTTGATACAGTCAAAGTACGCCTTTGACGTTCTCAGGAAGAAAAAGCACAGGCCACCCAGGCCCTAAATAAAGAACAGGAGGAACTTATTGAACAATGTTGAGCTACGCAACAAGAGAAGAATGCTCTCTAAGAAAAAATTTAAGAAGACACAGCGAAGATCCAAAAAGAGAAAGAGCAGCTACTCGCAAAGCAGATAGGAATTGAAGAAGCAGTCAACAGAGCATTTTGCTCTATGACCAGATTAGAGCAGAAGGTTGAAGAGCCCATAGAGCACTAAGTGATGAAGTTGGCTGAAGTTATTCATCAACTTCAACAAAGGGTCGTGGAATTAGAGCTTTAGAACATACCCCAGACTCCGCAAGAAGTGCGTGACTAGAGAGAATTGAATGCCCAGAATGTAGTCGAGAGGATTAAAACACTTGCTACAGAATGTAAACAGCTAAGTAGCAAAAGTGCACAGATATATCAACAACTATCTGAAGACCCAGAGTTGAAGAAACTGGAGTCCCAATTCCAAGAAGCAAAGCAACAATTCGATACAGTACAGGCGAATCTCAAGCTCCTATCACCCATCGAGAGGATGAAGAGATCCCAGGAATATCGCACTGCCCAACAATTCCTTCTTACCATGCAGAACAGAGTGATGGAATTCACCCAGAAACTCTAGTCGATCCAGGAGGCGGCCTACCTATTGTTTGAAGAAATTGAAGTCCAAAGAACACTACTTGAACAAGTAGTTGATACAGTCAAGCAACAACTGGAAGGACCTACCAGCGAAGCGGTTGTTCAAGAGTTTGTTGAGCAAGAAGTAGTAGCACAGAGATAAGTCAAAGCATCTCAAGACCTTTGAGGCAAAGTTCCCCAAACCTGAGTGACTCGGGACGAGTCACAGGTGGGTGTTGGGGGCCTGTTGGCCCTTGACCAAGTTTTGAGGAACACTTGGTCATATTTGACCCTTTTTGGGACTTCGACGACTTGTCAAAGATGGAGCACAACGTGAAGCGGAAATCGTGGAAGCTAGACCCCTTTTTGGGTCCTTTTAGGGTTTTGGGTTAATGTAATTGGGAAGGGATGTCGGCTCGTGGGTTCACCCATGCTTAGGCCCACTTTTGTAAAGTATAAATAGATAGGCAATGTAAGAAGTAGTAGAAGTTGTTGCTTAGTGCACTTGGTGATTTCTTAGTGCAAGTTGGCTAAAGTGCTAAGAGTTGGATCTGTGTGATCAAGTATTGTAAGTCTTTGTGCAATTTGTGTAAGACTTGCAGAGCTGAGTTCAAGTCCCTGTGAAATACTGTAGAAGGCTTTGTGTTGTAAGGAAAGGAAGAAGGATCTAGCGAGCTGCACTGATCTTTTTTCCTGTGCGCAGTAGGGTTTGGAGGCTTTGTGTTGTAACCGATTGAAGACATTAATACAGAAGAAGACTTTGTGGGCATAGCCCCGGGGTGGGGGTCAACCACGGTAAATCTGTGTATTGTGCTTTGTCCCTCAACTTGATGTGCTCGTCTCTTCCTTTGCTAAGTGCTTTGATGTGTTTAGATAGATATATTTATGCTTTGTTCTTATGGGCTATGAATGAATGTTAGATTTGATATGTATGAATATGCTCATTGTTGATCGACAAGATCTTATCTGGTTTACTATTACTAAGTGTTGAAAGATCTTAGATCTAAGTAAATGTTGCGATGCTCTATGCTCTCTACGAAGTATAATAAGACTGAATATTGATGAAGATTAACTACTAAAGTGTTATGTTAAGTGTTAGAATCATAGGTTTGTGTCCCACCTAGGGTTGCAGACATCTAAGTCCTGCAACCACCCCTGCCTCTACCTCGGGTGAGACATCATCCGCTTCGCAAGTGTTGCCGAAAGGGCTGGTAGTTAGGGTTTTGTTGGTGCGTTGTTGTAGCGTTGAACTTTGGGTCTAGCCCTGTGCCAACAAATGGTTTTGTTTCCAGGACCTGAAACTGTGATTGTTGGGAACTGAGCAGAAGAAGCTTTGTGCAAAGATTTGTCCTGAAATTGTAAAATCTCTGTGATGAAGGAAGGACAGATTTGGAGGAAAGAAGTCAGATCTACAAGAAAAGAGGTTGATACTGAAGAAAAGAAGTAATATCTGTAATCTCTGTGCTCCGATAAAGGTAAGAATAGTTAAAAGTTCTTAGATCTGGAAGTTTTGTGCCCTGTAGAAGTAAAAGAGGTGAAAAGTTTTGTGTCTAAAGTATGGATTTAGGTATGCTTGATAGATTTTGTCCTAGCTTGAAAACTAGGGAATTATTAGATGAAATAATGTTTGATATGAATAGATCTGATAAGAATAATGATAGATATGTTATACCTATGCATAGAAAGAATTTTTGGACTAATCAATGGATGCAGGATCCTGGAAGAAATTTTTGTAGGTTCGCCATTTTGATCCTAGCGCATAGTATAAGAAAAGTTGGGGATCATTGAAGAGAAAGACATGATTAACTCTTTGTTACAGTTGCAGAAGACCAAGACATCTTGCTAAGGAATGCCCTGGGAGAAACCCTAGTTGCCTCTGTTGTAAGGCTATGGACCATGAAGTACTGGATTGCCCTAGAATGGTTACTAGACTTGAAAAGATGAATATGGATCAAGAAAACCCTAAAGGAGACCAAGAGACTAAGATTATAGAAGAACCCCAGAAAGAATCATATATTATGTTGCTAAAAATGAAAGAAACCCTGGATGAACATAAAGATGCCAGTTTGTCAAAGATCTTCAAAGAAAAGGAGAAAATCGAAGTAATAATAGGAGACTTCGACATTGATTGTGCTCTAGATGAGGGAACACAGATGAACATTATGACAAAAAGTACTCGGGAAACCCTAGGAAGGCTTGCTATGGTTCCTTCACTAGGAAAAATAGGATTGTTTAAAGGAAAAATGGTAACCCTATGTGGCAGGATTACCCGGATAGCTATGAGTACCCATGGAGCTTCGACAGAGGAAGAATTCTAAGTTATTAAATTTATTGAGGACTATGCCCCATTTCCAGCTTTGTTAGGCAAGATCTGGATTGAAAAAAACCAGATCCGAAGAAAAGAAGAAAAGGAAGCCCTAGAACAAAAGAAGCAAGAACTCGTGGAATTTATGACTAGAATGATCACCTGCTTGATGGAAGAACAAGAGAACGAATCTAAGCTATTAAACACCAGGGACTTGGATGTCGAAGCTATAAGAGCATTAGAGGAACCACAGAAGACTGAAATACCTAATCCATATGATGAAGGTGTATTACCCTTGGATATGAAGAAAGAATCTCGACATCGCGAAGTGACTATGTCGAGAGAAGATAAGGATCAGAATGGAAAAAGGATGACCAAGATGAAGCTCACTGGGAAGAAGGCTAGGAAGCTAAGTAAGAAGAGAGCCAAGATTGAAAAGTTACAGAAGACTTCATAGGAAACTTTGCAGAAGGAAAAATCACAGGAATTGAGCTTCGCCGGGATACCAGAACAACAACATATGGCACTTCGTTGTGGCGAAGAAATATAGTCGTTGGATTGTTCGACTCCACCCTGAACGGGCAGAAAAGCATTAAAAGATCACTACCAGACCATTGGACCATGCCATAACGAATGGATCAATGTTCACGAAAGCTTCATACCCGTTGCAAATAGACCATTGACGAATTTCCTATTTAGCTCGTCGCACCATGCCCAAAGAACACTTTTTTCAACTGAGAAATCCAAGCCCACAGAACTAGTGATTGTCTACAATGATCATTGCAAGCAAATTGTTCATCCTAGTGCAGCATTTTGAGATCATCGTGACCTCGATTATCTTTCCCGAGTGCGTATGTCCGACGAGCTCACCGAACTTGAGGAATCCATCACAAAGGTACTTCTTGAGTTAATGACTGAGAGAACCATTTCAGAAAGAAGAATGTCCACTGGAGTCCAAGCATCATCGACGGGAGGAGTGCAAGCCTCCCCGTCGACTGCTCAAGCAGGAACATCTCGAGCCGACACAGAAAGAAGAACTAAGCATAAGGACGACATAGCCAATGCGAAGTTAGTGCCATCCATCCTACCAGCTTACATAACCCCTCTGAGTGATGAGATTAACAGGGATAGTGTCCCTAGAGATTTTGAATACACCCTAGTCACTGCATTTCTACCGAAAGGAGTGCGCACCTACCGCGCAGATCAAGACAAGGTTACAACATTGAAGTTTTCCGACTTCAACTTGGGGGACCATAAATCTTACAACATGCTCACCCCGTATAAGTACTTGACGAGAACTAAGGGCAAGAATTCGAAGCTCATCCCTCAGCAATGGACGATGAACCTCGCGCAGTCTACTTTGCTCAACGTTATGAAAGTACCGCACTTTGACAGACACCAGGAGGTGAATGCTTGTGTAAAACTACTGCTAGAAAGTTACCACAAAGGATACATGTTGTTAGATCATCGCATAACTGTTGATCCGACGTTGATCAATAAGATCACCGGGCTTAGCATGCAGGGCCCTAATCCCCATGAGTATTATCCTAGAAAGACCGCAGACCACGCTCTTGCGCAGAAGATCAAAGAAGCCTATGGTGATGTTGAGAAAGGCACGAGAGGGTACAAGGTAGCTTCCATTGAAAGTGGAGCAGTGCGCCTCACATACCAACTGATCACAAGGAAGTTGGTACGCAAGAATCGACCAACACAAGTATCTGGCTTTGCAGTTGACCTCACAGGAAAGTCCGTCGAGGAACTATAGATGAATTGGGTGAAGTACCTGGTGAATCAACTAGAGATTGACTGCAGAGAAGCCCATGATCAAGGGCATGAATTCCATTTTAGCTGGCTCCTGATACTGATCACTTTTGTTGCATGGGAGCTACCGGAAGGCGCAACATTCCCAGACCTGGAACCCTTTGAGCCACTAGCCGCGAAGTTCAGTACATTATGGTACTCGAATGACATGTGCAAGCAATGGAAATCGAATGTCGTTTTCCACGTGTACTATAACCAATTGAAAGAAGCCATAAGGAGAGAACCACGAATCACCCCGAACACTTTATAGAGATTCCAACCTCTGATAAAGTTCAGCACGGACCGCCACTTTATATACCTAACCCCACGCGTTGATGAGCACTAGGAACAACTTCAGTCCTATTATAACATGACAGAAGAAGCCCTGGAAGAGATCACCAAAGAATGGTTGGCGGACCTCCTTATTCCAGCAGACCCCACAGAAATGTCCGACATCGACAACCCCAGAATTATGAAGGATACACCTGGGCCCAGTAAGAAAAAGAAAGAAAAGTCGACGAAGAAGACTGAAGAAGTCCAGGATGTTGACAGCCTATCTGTAAGGATGGATTCAATTACACCAAAAGAAGCAGGTGATGACAAAGAAGGTATAGAAACCCAAAGAGTTGAAGTACCACCGCCTCGGGATGAAGAAGACTCATCGAAGAAAAGGAAGGTCTCCCCTCTGAAATCTTCCTCCAGAAAGAAACCAAGAACCCCTGTAACCAAGATGCGAACTTCCCTCACGTTGGATGATTTTGATTTCATTGTTGTAGCAGTCAATGATGCTTCAAAGGAAATCATAGAGAAGCAGGGGGCAAACAGGAACAAAACTATAGCCAGATTGAGATCTCACTCCAGGGAGTACATCAAGCACTCCAGTCTAGTTGAGCAACCTCTACTGCACCTCTGCCAGAAGGAACAATAGAAGCAGGAGATGAATCAGTTCAGCTCCGCAAGATTGTTGATATAGTCGAAGTATGCCTTCGACGTGCTCAGGAAGAAAAAGTGTAGGCCAACTAGGCCCTAAAGAAAGCACAGGAGGAACTTACTGAACAACGTTGAGCCGTGCAACAAGAGAAGAATGCTCTCCAAGCAAAATTTGAATAAGACAAAGTGAAGATCCAAAAAGAGAAAGAGTAGTTGCTCGCAAAGCAGATAGGAATCGAAGAAGTAGTCAACAGAGCATTTCGCTCTATGACTGACTTAGAGCGGAAGGCCAAAGAGCCCATAAAGCACCAAGTGATGAAGCTAGCTGAAGTTATTCAACAACTTCAACATCATGGAATTAGAGATTTAGACCATATCACAGACTCTGCAAGAAGTACGCGACCAGCGAGAATTGAATGCCCATAACACAGTCGAGAGGATTAAAACACTTGTTGCAGAATGTAAAAAGCTAAGTAGCAGAAGCGCGTAGATATATGAACAACTATCTGAAGACCCAGAGTTGAAGAAACTGGAGTCCCAACTCCAGGAAGCAAAGCAGCAAGCCGATACAGTACAGGCGTAGCTCAAGCTCCTGTCACCCATTGAGAGGATGAAGAGATCCCAGGAACAATGCATTTCCCAACAACTCCTTCTTACCATGCAGAACAGAGTGATGGAAGTCACCTAGAAACTCTAGCCGAGTCGGGAGGCGGCCTACCCATTGTTTGAAGAAATTGAAGGCCAAGGAACACTACTTGAACAAGTAGTTGCTACAATCGAGCAACAACTGGAAGGACCTATCAGTGAAGCGGTTGTTTAGGAGTTTGTTGAGAAAGAAGCAGTAGCACAGAGACAAGTCGAAGCAGCTTGAGCCAAGCTCGAGACCTTTGAGGCAGAGTTACCTAGACCTAAGTGACTCGGGATGAGTCACAGTTGAGTGTTGGGGGCCTGTTGGCCCTTGACCAAGTTTTGAGGAACACTTGGTCATATTTGACCATTTTTGGGACTTCGACAACTTGTCAAAGATGGAGCGCAACATGAAGCGAAAATCGTGGAAGTTATACCCCTTTTTGGGTCCTTTTAGGGTTTTGGGTTAATGTAATGGGGAAGGGATGTCGGCCTGTCGGTTCACCCACGCTTAGGCCCACTTTTGTAATGTATAAATAGATAGGCAATGTAAGAAGTAGTAGAAGTTGTTGCTTAGTGCACTTGGTGATTTCTTAGTGCAAGTTGGCTAAAGTGCTAAGAGTTGGATCTGTGTGATCAAGTATTGTAAGGCTTTGTGCAATTTGTGTAAGACTTGCAGAGCTCAGTGCAAGTCCCTGTGAAAGATTGTAGAAGGATTTGTGCTATAAGGCAAGGAAGAAGGATCTAGCGAGCTGTGTTGATCTTCTGTCCTGTGTACAGTAGGGTTTGGAGGCTTTGTGTTGTAACCAATTGAAGACATTAATACAGAAGAACACTTTGTGGACGTAGCCCTAGGGTGGGGGTGAACCATGGTAAATCTGTGTATTGTGCTATGTGCCTCGACTTGATGTGCTTGTCTCTTCCTTTGCTAAATGCTTTGATGTGTTTAGATAGATATATTTATGCTTTGTGCTTATGCAAGATACCAGATATATAAAATATGCAGAACAGAAACGAAATGCTAGAAATGACAGAATAACAGTAAAATATCCAGCATAATCTTCACAATACACAGAAATGATATACGAAATAGCAACAGAAATAGCACTTTGAAT
>SNQJ01S0220431.1:0-15129 GCA_010110895.2 Picea sitchensis | reverse complement strand
ATTCAGTTGCGGTTCTTACATTAGAGTTATGTAGAATTGAAGAAGCATTGATTGGATTTCCTGGTGGTTGCTTAATTTTTTTCCTCGTTGTCTTTTAGAGAAATACTTTTGTTATGGTGTCTCCGTTGGATCATTGAGTTGTGTAAAAACTTTGAGTTTCTCTCACCTTCCTAGAGCCACATGATTCTTGATTTTTGTCTCCAGTGTATTTCCTTGTGATTATCTATGGTTTTTATTTGGGCCATGAGAGGGTCTTCTTCCTCTATTTTCTCCTGGGAGATCCCTAAAGCGATCATTTGATGTTGGTTTTATTTCATTCTTTCTTGAAGTTGTTTTTTGGCTTGAAATATGTTGCCAGATTCTAATTTATTCCATAAATTGATTCTTGTTTCAGGTTCTTCAGTTGTTGTTGGAGTTTGTACATCAGGGAGCCCGAGTTGATGGTCACTGCCTTCCACCAAGAGGGATATTTAGAGTGGAAGGAGGCGTCCTTCATTCATAAGGATTCAAAGTGGAAGGGGCGGTTCTTGGGGATAGCTGGGATGTCGATGAGGACGTTGATGGGCCAGTGGTATGATCCATGCTAGGGGAGAATGGTGGCTTCTATGGAAAAGTTTCTTTGGAGAAGGGATTTTGAGATGAGGAAGCGATCCATATGGGAGGAAATGTGGTGCTAGCCAGCTTAGTGGTTTCTCTAGGTAAAAGTTCCATTAGTGGTTTCCCAGTCAACCAAGCCCAGGTCAATAATGGTTTCTTTTAATCTGTTAGAGTCTTGATCTAGTCGATTTAAGCCTCCTCTTTTCTTTTGGAGAGAATTTATAATGTTAAATTCTCCCCCAATGATCCAGTCGATTTAAGCCTCCTCTTTTATTTGGGAGAGAATTTATAATGTTAAATTCTCCCCCAATGACCCAAGGCTGGATTTCTAAGAGATGATCAATATGGGAGAGGGACTGCAGAAAGGTTAATTTATCCTGCAAAAATTGAGGGCCGTAGACTTTGGTTATGTAACATGATTGCCAAATCCTATTGTTTGGAATTTGGTTGGTATAGTACAACGGGTAGAGAAGAAGTAGGAAAGGGGGATTTTTATGGGGTTCAAGAGGCTGGTGAAACCCCCTAATGCTCCTTCGACATCTAATACTATGAAATTGTAGCTTCTCCAACATCTGTTGGCCAATTTTTCCATAGTTGTGGAAATGCACTTGGTTTTCTTGTATCATCATTACATAAGGTTTTTCCTCAGATATCAAGGTCTTTAATAATATTTTCTTACTTGATCTGTTAAGGCCTCTTACATTCTATGATATGTATTTCATTGGGAAGGTTGGGGGTGTGAGAATATTTTTTTCCCTACTCTCTTAATCCTTCCAAAATTTAGAAGGAGTTCTCCCTATTCTTGTAAGAGTTACTTGTTCAATGGCCTTCCTCTTTTTTTGTCATCTTTGGGAGTCGTAATAATTTCTTTGCTTGAAGTGTTTTTCATTCCTAATGATGAAGGTACAACGTTCTTACCTTTTTGGGTCATTTCTCCTTTGTCTTTATTCCTTGATTTGATCAAGGCACTTTCCAATAGTCTTATTTGTTGATCTGGTATCTAGTGTTCCTCTTTTAATTCACATGTTGTTGTTATTCCTTGCAGATCTAGATCTTCCAGATCCATGTCTTCCATATCGTCCTAATCCACCTTTAGGGGTTTAGAGGGGAGCATTATATCATCTTGGTTTGGTGGTTGGGTGTCAAAATTGAGGGGGGAGGGAACGCTAGTGGTGGTAAGTTCCTTTTCTTGTGTAGGTTGGGCACTTGGTTGGGTTTCAACCAAGGGGTTTGGGTCGAGATCTTCTTTTTTTGAGAGGTTAACTAAAGAGTCGAAACTATTACTGGTGCAAGGGCCTTTGGGGTTGGGATGAGTAGGTATTTTATTTTGTTCTTTGCGCTTGTCTTGGAATTTTTCAAATCTCGCCTCGTCATTTTCCGATTTTGGATTAGGGAGCTCTAATTGCTTGTTCAGGGGAAATTATCGAAAAAGGTGCAGATAAAAGCGGAATTTTTAGTGACATAAAAGATAGATGTGTTCATAATCCAGGGTATGGAGCCAATCAACATCCATATATTTGAGGAAGGAGGTGGTGGAAGAGCTTTGGAACGAGGAGTAGACATGCTCTGGAATAAGAGGTGTAGCGACCTTGAAGGGTGGCCCCATTGATCGACAAAGGATCAGAGTGTTCAATACCCTCTATAGGAGAATTCTTGTGTGTCCAATACTCTTGTAGGACCGGTACAATCACGATCCATCTTTGGGGCTACATTGGAAATCGTCCTTTTTCGGACTAAAAGTTCTCTTTCGGATCACATATATGATTTGTGGCACTCGGCGGTCACTTACGAGGACCTTCTATTTCTCCGGGCCGAAGAGTCAACGCTCTTCGCGCTTCGGATGTCGGGGTTAGGACTTCAGGAGTTAGCGTTTCCGCTAACACAATTGCAATGCATCCTGACCCGGAGCGAGAAACCGGTAATGCTCCCTGTCCTCCGGTGAAAGTCACCGTGTTGGTCCCCACTGACGCCACGCGTCAACCACCGAGTTTCGTGGATTTAAGTCCACTCATGTCACGAGTTCCCTTGGTATCCGAGCCCATTCGAACCCGATATCCGGGATCGATGCAGCGTGTCCCTCAGGTGGATCGGCGACTCAGCGAAATCGCGATGCGATTTCAAAGTTGAACCCACTTGACTCTATAGGAGCAGCGAGCAGCCGACGACCGGGATCCTACGTAGCGTGTCCCCTCCTCGTCAGCATTTCTGGTTGATTCGGTGAATAATAACAACTCGGGGATTTCCGCGAGGTGTGAAACTCTCGTCTGATGTTAAGCCAGAATCGAAATCGATGGCTCAAATGGTTTAAACCACAATACCAAATTCCACGTCGATCCGATGGCTGTCGGCGATCTCGGTCTAGATCCGACGGTTCAGATCCTCTTGAGCTCTTGCCGAGGTAGTCTACGAGCATCTCCTCCGATCAACGGCTTACGAGTTCAGTATAGTCAAACGTATGGTCTCCTCATATAGACTCTCCTAGGCGATGCAAAGATAGCGGTCGGATCTTACGTCCTTGGATCCTCAATGGATTCCCTAACTCCTGCACTCCTACAGAGTCTCTACTCACACACGGTGCTGTCTCTCCTAACCTTCAGCGAATACTCAGCCCCCTTAGGGAATTTTGTCTTTCTTCTCCCTCAGATGGAGAATATGGATGCCTCTTGCTATCCTTATACTCAAGCGACCTTCGGCGAGTCTTGGAATCCGGTGGCTTAATGAAAGATCCCTGGTGGATTCAACTTCCATAACTCAAAGGTTCTTTTCCTGTGCTATGCAGCTTAAACCGATGTTCTCAGGGCCAGACTCCACCGAGAATCTGGCAGAAATTGGTCTCGAAGCATTTGCGAGAGTTCTAACTTCCCTACGTAAACACGTACTCCCCACGCTCAATGCAGCTTGAAATTCTCTGGCAGAATCTCGGTGATTACGGTAGCAAGCTGTGTCGGCTACACATCCTTACCTCTTGAGGTGTTCAACAACCTCAAGGTCTTCCTTCTCCTGATTTGTTGACTTTAGTCCTTTGCCTTAGCACGTCTTTGTCTGATTCCTCACGAGTTCAGAAGTGCATGGCTATTAGAACCTCAACGTTCTGTCACCCTCCTGGTGTGAAACCTCAAGAGACCCTCGGCACGAAATCAAACTAACCCCACACCCGGAAATGCATGATAACAACATACAATTACAAAATAAAGGAAAACACTCACATGCACAAACATAAACAGAATATTGCAGGAAAAAAACTGCTCTTTTGTATTAAAATGGCAAATGTTTGTATTTTACAAATGGTGTTCTGAGCTCTCTTGGCTCTTCAACTCAACCATTCTACGCCCATCCTTTCTCAAATGGGGATCCTCTACCTCTCTTTTACGAAGGGTGCTCTTGGCGCTTCCCTCGAGTTACCTACCCTAATTGATTTACAATAGATAGGTCTAGTCCAATGGGACCTAGATCTTAGTAATCTACCACAATAAGGCGATTCTATACAATGCTACAACGAAAGGCATGGCTCTTTTGGCTCACCAGCCTAAGACATTACATTACATTGAATTCAAATTCAAATGAGGCTGCGCCCCCCTTTCAACCAGATGCAGCGGTAGTTTGGCATGGAGAGATATACGCATCAATACCGGTTGAAGAGGTATGATTCTCCCTTGGAGACTCTTTCACAATCTTCCTCAGTTGAGATGGCCATAAGAAGAATCGCTTTGGATCAGGTTTGAGGGAGACGCTCCTTTGAGATTCCATGGAACAGTCCACATAAAGGGATCTTTTGGATGGTCATAGGCCCATAAATTTTCATATGAGAGCATGGTATTACATGTATTATATATCCTCCCCTAAGAGGGGAGAAAATATTTCGTACTACAGAATTTCCTCTTTCTAGGATGCAAGTCGATAGGATTTTCTTGTCGGATTTCTGGTTTTGCAAGGTATGAGATGGGAGTGGTTCCAAACTTATCAGATTTCCTTAGTTTATTTTATCTTTTCTATGTCCATTGGGCTGGGGGAACTTGAGGTGTCAGGGATGCGGGCAGGGGTCTAGGGCTGTCAGCTGCTGCCAACCACTATGTTTTGGAAAGAGAGGGTGGCTCCTGCTTGAGCGGGGGCCTCCATTGCTAGTTAGGGAGGTCAGAATAAGGTTGAAGTTGCAGACCTAATAAAATTGTTCAACTAAGAACCTCATTCGACTCCAATTGTTATTACCAACATGATCACCAAGAATAAACAACATTAAAATTTTATTGTTGTTCATATCTAACTCATACTTTCTTTCCCATATCCAACGAACCTAAAGGCATGGGGTCACTTATTAAAAAATGTTTAAAACATGTGCTCATGGACTTAAAAAAATTACCCATATTTTTAGAATTTACCACATCCTTTTCTTATTTATATATTCCCTTAATGGTAAGTTGATTTACAATTAATGATAACCTCTTTTCTTTTGTCACAAAAAATTGTATTAAAAATTAAAAAAAATCGCTTTCTCATCTAATATCAAAGTCCACTACCTTCATTATTTACCATTCTATAAAATAAATATTATAGACAATATATATCTCTTATATGAACTCACTTACTATTTGTGATATTTAAAGAGTAACCCTTTCTTCTCATATGATTTCAAAACTCCATATCCCATTGTTACCATTATATTAAAATGAATGTTAGAGATAAAGTTAAAATATTGATGATAATAATAACATTGAAACTAAGTTGTGAGAAACCAATAAATAATAAGAGGACAAAATCAAATTAAGATACTATAAAGGGTGGTTAACCCTAATCTTGAATATCAAGGTATCTCTATGTTTTGACTAAATCAAAGAGAACCAATATTTCTAAATTAAGAACTAATTCTCATAAGCTACATAGTGGCTGGTTGGAAAATTCTCAAAACACCATGTCATGGAAAATTTGTCACCTTTGTGACACCCTAGGGTTGAAGATGAAGACACATTTTTCCTAGAGTGCCTTGCGGTATGTATATTAGATCTCAGTTCAAAATTATTTGTCACAATACCGACCTTCTAACCTTCTAATTCATCCAAGTGTGTTGGAATGCTTCTCTAATGTTTTTGAGGTTAGTAACATTTTAAGAATTCAAAATATAATCCTCTAAGAGCTTTTTAAGGTCTGATAGACCAATATTGGTCTAAGTGGATGTTAATAACCTGCATCACTAGTATTTACTAGACTTTAAAAATATCCCCTCATACCTAATGTTTATATTGTTGTCAATCTTAACATATGTGTGTGTGTGTGTGCATGCATGTGCATGTGTTTTTATAGGTTACAAAGATTGGGGAAAAACCGTTGGTACCCTCATTTTAAGGAGGATGGAGGACTGACATAGAATATTAATGAGGGCACAAGATTGAGTCAAAGCCATGACTCAAAACCACATTACAACAATGTATTCATTATGAGTTCGACATATCACTGCGATGGTAGAACCTAGGGGAGGATAACAATCGTTCCTCCCCACTACTAAAGATAAACTCAATTGAAAATATTAACATGTGTGTGTGTGTGTGTGTGTGTGTGTGTGTGTGTGTGTGTGTGTGTGTGATAGTGTGTGTTATTTAATTATTGGTATGATGTAAATTCAAACTGTATATAGTGAGAAACACATCCATACAAAATGATATGACATGAATATATGAAGAAAATAGAAACCCATTGTTACAAAAGTTCCATGTTGGTGAAACTGTATGAAGTTACAATTTATAAAAGTTATTCAAAAGTTTGTATGGTTTAATTTTATCACTCCATAATTTCCCTTAGTTGAAGGAGGCTTCAGGAGGTAACCACAAATAAGGTTTAGGACTAAGAAGCTATCCACTTTCCTTGAGAGAGGGAGCTCTCTGTGAAATGGAGATTGATTAGTTTTGTGAATCTGGTGTAGATCTTACACAAATGAAGAGGTAGGAGTTTCTGAAATGGGGTTCCTACACTGAAATACCATTGGGCATGGAGTCAATTTAAACACAAAAGATAAATATTAGTGGCTAGTTTTGAAGCAATCCAGTAAACATAGGCGAGGTAAATGATGGTATTTCAGTTAAAATGTCATTGTAATATAATAGAATGGGAAAAACTACCTCAAAGAACAATTTAGATAGAATTCTGAGGTGTGAGTAGGGAAGAGGTAAATGTGGTATTGTTTGATTTAGAGAATCAGAACATGATGAATTCCAAGACATTAAATCCAATTAGATAATAATAGGTTACAAATGAAATGAAAATAAAATCAAGAGAATACATACAAAAATAAAGAGAGCAAAATTCAAACCATCATCACAAGAATCTCTGGTAGGAAACAACTCTGTACTTTTGCACTGATATTCAATTAAGTTCAGGAAATTACAATAGATGCTCAAATTTTATTCTTCTATGATCTAGAAAACCCTTTGCACATCTACAATTACAAAATATATAGAAAATAACTCAACCCAAGCCCAGGGATTCAACCTCAACCATCTTCCTATGAATAGACTCGGTTACATCAAAACATGAACTAATTACATCTGTCTGCAAAATGATAGGGGTACAACTTTAACTTCATTAATGACATAATATTTCTTCGATATTTCAAACTTTCTATACCATATGGTAGAGCCTTGGAATGTTGGAGTTGAGTTTCACATGTGTTGACAATTGGAAGTCAACTCAGATGTTGATTTGGCACCTTAGTGTACTTTCACAGCGTGCTCATTGCAAAACTGTGAGCTTCAACAGTTTCGCAGCGAGCTCACGCTGCGAAAGTGTAGTATATAGGGAGGTATCTGAGGGTACTAGGGGGAGGTACCCAATGGGAGTATGTGTTGAAAATTGGGAAGTCATTTGTATATGAGAGAATCTTGGTCATTCAATGTAGGTGGACTAGGTTCACTATGATAATAAGACCCACTATGGTAGTTGGATGTAATAATAAATGTGGGAAGGCTCTCTAGAGATTCCTAGAGGAGATAGAGAGCTATATAAAGAAGTGTGGGAAATGTATGAAACATAGTGAAGAATATTGTGATTGTACAAAAAACGGATTGCTTGAGGAGTTTTATCCTTCCATGGGATTAATATGTTGTTACCCTACCTCAAGGGTTTCTCTATTTCTTATTCATATTTGGTGAATGGTTATGGTTTATTTCTGGTATTATTGAATTATATTTTGCAGATCTGGTAGGTACTTAACAATTGGTATCAGATCACTTTCCTCCAACCAAGAGTTGTTTTCTCTTTTTGCATAATTTTTCTAGGGAAGAAAAGGGAGACGCACTCAAGTTCATATATGAAGCTTGTGATCCTAATTTTTGGATAAAAATTGGATATTTGAATTCCTCGGAAAATACCTAATTTCAAAAAATCCAGCCAAGCGAGGAGTTGAGTAAAGTTATGAGCAATTTAAATTCAGAGTTTTAGGGTTTTTTTTTTTTTTTTTTTTTACGGAAAAGCCCAGCGGTGCCAAACTTATTGTTCTATTTTTTTGGGTTTTTTCATAGAAATATGTATTTTATAGGAAATGTGATGGCTAGTGAATCATTCATTAAAGAAAGAAATTCATCATGGGAAGAGAGTGGTCCGATTGGTAGATCTCAAATTGCAAGGTGATGTTGCCATTTGGTGGAAATCGCTTGTTTATAAGGAGATGATGACACTCTCAATGGAGGAATTTGAGAAAAACTATTGTTAGACAAGTGGTCTCATGGAAAATAAGGATAAAGAGAGAGAACCAAGAGTTTATTTTCATGTGAAAATCTATATTACAGGTTCCTTGGTTGTATTCATAAAAATATCATTGTTTCTATTAACCCTAGTTGCATGCATAATTTTATCAATGTTAGTTTGGACAATATATTAACCAAGTTCCAATAAAGAATATTCAAAACACAAATATTGAGGGTGAAAATGTTTAAATTTTTAAATATTTGAAATACCGGGTAAAATATTGTTGCATTCAGATTTTTATGCTGGATGGATAAAGTGAATATTGTTTTGGGATATCCTTGGATTGAATTAGTGGGTACCACCATTAATATTAATGTGCAAAATAGGTTTTTAAAGTTGTGGTACAACAAAAAATCACATTCTTGAGGGATCGTCTTTTAGTAAAAATATGGACCATGGAAGCAAATAGTTATTGCCGATGCGAGAGTTGGTCAGTGAGGAGAGTCTCTGAAGAATGAAGAAAAACTACGGAAGGACATAATCATGTAGTAAAGTCATTGACTCTTACAAAGTGTTGCTTGAAGTTGAAGAAAAGAACAAATTCCTATATTTGTTGTATATCATCATCCACATCCTATAGAGACACAAAAGTCATCAAAGAAAGGGCATGTGCATCAACACAATTATGCACCCGGCCGGAGATTTTGAGCAGGAAACCATTCAAGAGGTTGCCCCCACAGGGGACTACCGACACTATGGGAAGAGCTCAAGCTACATAAAAAATCCCATGGAAAACCCATAGGCAGTCAGAGAATGAAGGTGGAAAGGTATGAATGGAACATCACGTTCTGAACTTCCATTGGGATGGATGGATAGTGCGTTCTTGCTTTCCGATTAGCTACAGCGGTCATATTGTATGGTTTCTTCTCATGTTTCAAGGATGAAACATGTGAAGAGAATGGAATGTGGTATACCTAGGGGAGGTAATATGAACCTAGGGAGAATTTACCAGTGAAATCATAGTTATATTGTTATTAGTGGAAGTCATTTAATACATGAGAATGTGGTCATTCAATGTAAAGGTGGACTAGGTTCACTATATTAATAAGAACCCACTATAGTGGTTGGATGTAATAAATGTGAGAGGAGCTCTCTAGAAGGTTCCTAGGAGATGGGAAGAGCTATATAAAGAAGTGTAAACGTATATTAAACATAGTGAAGAATATTGTGATTCCACAAGCAAGGATTGCTTGAGGGAGTTGTATCCTTCCATAAGGATTAATATATGGTGTTACACCCTACCTCAAGGTTTTCTCTATTTCTTGTGTTCATATTATGGTGAATGGTTTTATGGTTTATTCTTGGTATTATTGAATTATATTTGCGGATGCGAATTTATGGGTACTTAACATAAAGTTTTAGTAGGTCTGTAATTAATTTCTTGACCTTTGTTTGTTGTATGAAAGGTAGTGAGGAGTATAACCACACATATATAAGTCTGATAGTCCAAAAAACATCAAATTTGTTGCTCAAATATTTCCTTGAGTGACAAAATAAAAATCAAATATCCTCGTACGTAAATCAAAATCGGTTTCTTGATCTGGCTGTATATGTCACCAAAAGGGTGAAAAAAAAAACTAAAAAGAAACCTCGACAGTCACCTATCATACACAAGCTGCTTGAGCCAATGAATCCAACTTCCTTTTAGCCTCTTCTTCTTGTTGTTGCAACTTTTGCTTCAATAATCTGTTCTATGCCTTTAGGAGTCTATTCTATTGATAGAGGTTTTTGACTTGCCTATGCAGAGGCAAGGATCTGCTTACCATTATCTTGTTGTTGTCAAGGGCCTCCTCAAACATCTCAAGGTTTTCAGATACCTTCTTGCTCATTGTTATTTTATCAACCCTCATCTGTTCTATGGTATTGTGTGCCTTTTTGAGTTGATGTCTTAATCTCTACATTGTTCCATCATTCCCTAGTGAAGATTGTATCTCAATAGTCTCTGCAACCATATGATGGATAGGGGCTTCAATGGTATCTTTATTTGTAAGGGAGATATTTTTGAATGCAAACCTGGTTAAATGCCTCTTAGGATATGCCTCCATTACCCTGATATTCCTTTTTTTGCCTTGGCTGATAGGAATTTTTGTGATTCTCAGCTACTTTAGGGATGAAGTCAAGTTTCTTGCCCTTATTTTTTCCATAAGTTTTGCCTATGTGGGATGGTACAAAAATTCATAAAAGTACAACATTAGAATATCAATTCATTTCACATGCAAGAAACCCCTCAACTTGCCTTATTATCTATACATGAACCTTGGAAATATGGAAGGCATGGTACATACCAAGACCAAGAAGATTGAGGTCAACTTGTTCCATTTCTCTCTTATCAAACTCTTAGTACTAGAAGAGATCAAGAAGACCAATATTCAATGGGAGTCATTCTTAGCCTCAACATGCTTTCCCTCAGATATTACTACTCCCTAAACAAAGAAAAGTTCACCTTCTTTAGCTAGGAGAGAAATTTCAACAGACCCTGAGAGTTCTATAGGGAAGTAGAGTAAAATATCAATTGAACAAAGTAAAGGAAATGAGGCAACTGCTCCTAAAACTAGAAGAAAAATAGGGAAGAAACTTGTCTTCACCCTGAAGCGGTGAGGAAAATCACAAAAATTCCTATCGGCTACTTGAGTGAGAATAAGTTCTGCTCTTTACATCTTACTGTACTACAGATGTTTTTTTCTGCCATTATTTGATGAAGTAAAACTTCTCTTTGACAACGAACAATAGCCCAAAGTGATGGTAACTTCTGGGGTTTATATGGAAGGAAATAAAATAAAATTGGTGGAGAGAGGGTTCTTAATCAGCACACAAAACAAAGGTTTTTGCTTACTAGGGTTTTTGCATAAAGAATTAGGGTGTCATAAACTCATTTTATTCTTTGCGTGGGGGATATGTCCACGGAGTGTTTATTTGATAGTCACTATGAACCAAAATGCATCAAAGATGTTTTTTTCAACAAGAGTTGCATTCAGAACTTACCATAGAACATGGATTTCACAACATGGAATAGTTTCGTAGTGAACAATGCAGTTTCACACCATGTTGGAATGGACAGATGGTTTTGCAACGTGCTGGAGATTTCCCAACGAAAAGAGTTTTAGGGATTTATGGTGGATATTGATGCTTTTGAATGAGGGATGATGTTAATTATAGACCAATCATGTGTTCTTGTCCCATCATGTCCAAAAGATTCCATCTAATCCCCATGATTTCACAGTAAGATCAATAATATGATGACAAGTGGTTGCTGCAAAACTCTAGGAACTTTTAAGCTAACTTTCTTGGTAGGAAAGCTATTTTCCAAGTAGAAGAATAATACAATAACATTATACAACTTGAAAAAAATCAAGTGCATTCCATATCACATTTTAACATTACCATGATGACCATTTGACATGAATTTGATCTTTGAAATGATGCAAGATCACTTTTACAAAACACATGACTAGTGACTCTTGATCGATGATTAAGAAGACACATACAATCACCTTTTTGACATAATTTGAACTCCTATAACTTCTAAACAAAAAGTATGATCTTGTTGAATAAATACTAAGGGATCAACAAGATTCAACACACATATATATACACTTTAATTGATTCATGTCTTGATATTTACAAAACCAAGTCATGACTCTAAAACTCAATAAACATATTTGACCTAAATTTTACTTTATTCACATTAGTGAACCATAACATATGCTCAATGGGGATGAAAGGGGCTCCACAGCTGACAAAGAATCCGCAGACTAGTTCCTATCCATGGGGGATTTATTCACAACTGACAACTACACCAAAACTCAACAAACTTTGACTATTCAGAGTTATTGATGTATAAAATAAAATTAAACAATTTAAATCTATTGGAAGAACATCTGTCAACACCCATTACTTCTCCTCGAGCTTCAAATTCTTTGGAGTGTTGTCCACACCTAAAATTTTAAAATTAAAATGGATATATACAATGTGGGGTGTCGAGTTACTTTGTGACATATTGTTTGAGAAACCTGCCATTGATAGGACCTCCAACCAAGAAATTTCCATTTATATCTTGTAATAGAAACTTGTTTCCCCAAGTTAAAATTGTATATGGTCCCAACCAAAGGTAATCAAATTTTCCATGCTTTCCCTTATTTTCATTCCTGACATCCCACTTCAACACTAGATCATTTATCTTAAAATCATCAACCTTTGTTTTCCTATAAAAAACCTTTTTCATTTTATCATGAAACAATTGAGTGTTTTTGTACACCTCCTCTCTCATTTGTTTAACATGGATAAGTATAAAAAACCTTTTTCATTTTATCATGAAACAATTGAGTGTTTTTGTACACCTCCTCTCTCATTTGTTTAACATGGATAAGTTGATTTATTCTTTTTTTGAATGTCATTTGGATCTGCATCTTGTTCCTGCAACAATTTCATAACTCGCAGCTCCAAAGAAGTGGGAAACACAACCTCTATTCCATACACAAGATGAAAGGGTGAAGTAGGAATATATTTCTTTTGTGGTAATCCTATATGCCCACAATGCATATATGAGTTTCTTATGCCAAGCCTTTTTGTTTTCCTGCAACAAATTTTTGATAATTCTTGTCATAATTTTGTTGGATGACTTAGCTAATCCATTGCCCTGTGGATAATATGTTGTGGAATGGATAAGATTTATGTTGTAATCACTGCAAAATTTACCATTCTCTTAGATTTGAAGGTTGTTGCATTGTCAATTTTTATTCTGGTAGGATAGCCAAACCTTGACAAAATATTATTTTCCAGAAACTGAATGATGACAGTATCAATAGATTTTCTTGTTGGAACTGCTTCAATACACTTAGTGAGATAATCTGTAGATGTCAATATCCATTTGTGTTGGAATGAATATGATGGATGAATCTCACCTATGAAATCAAGGCCCCATTGCCAGAATGGTGCCTCAGTTGAAATTAGTTTCAAAGGTAAGGGAAAACACAATATTTCCCCCTCAAATATATGACAATCATGACAACTTGAAACCTCCTTATATACATCATAAAAAATGTCGGGCCAATAAAATCCTGCTCTAAGTATCTTATGCACCGTGGATTTCCAATAGTGGTGCCCTCCATAGTCACTCTTATGAAATTATTTGATAATTTTATTAACCTAATTATCTAATAAGAAATGTGAAGGAATCCCACCCGAAGCTTTCCAATACATAAAACCATCAAGTATGCAAAATTTGTCTTCCTTTAATTTAAAAAAACTAGCTTTAGTTTTGCTTAATTCAGGAGGATCTTGTAGGTTTTGTGTAACACACCTGACCCCTAAATACTCTTTTAAGGGGTGGGACATCATAATTTTATTTTTTCCTTAATTAATCAAACCCTCCTTTCTGGGTCTCTACGACATTCTGCTCATCCAAAGATTTCCAACCACTGTCTCCACACTCAAAACCGAGCTCTGGACTGGAATATATGTCCTTCCCAAGTTCTTTGGGAATTTATTGGTAAAAGGCCACGTGGCTTCCACGTGGGTCCATATTATACGTATCATCCTGATTTCTTCGAGATCCCAGATCTTCCAACACTCCTAAATATATGGTGGAAATCCAACAATCCATAACCAATGACTGATCTCCCTCCATGTTAACAAAAATGCCTAAGGAATATTCGGTGTTCGGTGCTTCGGCGTTGAGTGCCCCTTTTCTGTCTACGCACGAGACCTCTCGGAGTCTCGAACTCTCGAAGTCCCACAAAATTTCCACGTGGCTCCGACCTTCGGGCCTTTCTATGACAGTACACCCCAGGTATTCTAGAGTCCTAAAGTCCCAGACTCCCTAAGTCTCGATACTTATCCATTCACGAGGCCAGGCGAACATGTACAAGGGAATGACACGTAGTGAGGGCCAGGGGTGAGACATTCTCTCGTCAGGGGGTGACATGTGTCACATTCTAATGGGCCCAGGGGTCTGCAAAACATCTGTAATCTAGAGACATGTGGCACCTGGATCGTGGGTCCACGTCACCCTGTGTGATGCCAGTGAGCCACATCGAGCCCTAGCAAATCCCTCTACGTTCCTTCGATTTCACAGTCAATATATTTCCACGTAGATCCCTTGATCTATGACTCCCTTTTCTTTAGAGATTCGACGTTCAAGGAGTTTACCCGATCCACACTCCTCGTCTCTTGGAGTGGGACTTCGTTAAAGTGTCGAATACGATCTAGATCCAATGGTCAAAGGAGAAGCTGAAGGGTACTCGGATCTATAACTCCTATCTCTTCGTAACTTCACGTTTTCGGCGTCTCGGCAATCAACAATCATCGTTGAACATTCGACATTCGACGTCCTACATTTTCAATGTTTCAACAATAGTCGATCATCGTTGAACATTCGACATTCGACGATCAACATCCTATGTTTTCAGCATTTCGACAATTGGCAATCATCATTTAACGTTCGACGTTCGGTGATCGACGATCGACATCCTATGTTTTTGGAATTTCAACAATCGACGATCGTTGCTGAACATTCGACGTTCGGTGATCGACAATGGACGTTGAACATCCCTTCACCATACTATTCCCAAATTTTCCAAAATCCCGAAGTTATCTAGACTCCCGTAGTTCTGGACACGTCACCAAAAATGTTGGCCAGAAGGGCACGAACCAGAAGATTACATGCATCTAGGGCCATGGGTGACATGTGTCCTCATTAGGGGGTGACACATGTCATGCTCTAATAGGAGTAAGGGGTCTGTAAATCAACCATATCTGGGTGACACATGGCACCTTAGTTGCGGTTCCATGTCACTCGAGATG
>SNQJ01S0220430.1:0-15129 GCA_010110895.2 Picea sitchensis | reverse complement strand
CCAGGGGGAGCAGATTTATTAGATGCAGATGACAAAGGCATGGTTCCAGGGGGAGCATAAGTGATATGATTTCATTATTGCATCAGAGTGTTTCTATCAATGCCAAAGTGGGAGATTTTTGATTAAGGTTGGTTGTCATTGATGTCAACCCTTGAATAAATCCCTGTAGCACAAAGGTTTGGGTAATGGACCCAATATTGTTTTATGTAAATATGACTCATTATTGTTTTGTCATGGTTGATAAAAAGTAAATATGGATGAACTCCAAAGTGGTCCCCTTATGGTGAAAGCCCTCACGAGAAGACGCTTTGTGGAGTCAGACAACCCATTCTTAATTTTGGAATAATGAGATGAAGGAAAGTGAATTTGTGAGGGAAAATATCCTAGATGGATAGTGCTTGTCATGCCATTTTTGGTGGTATGTGGAACGTCACATAATTCCTCATGGTTAGAGAGTTATGGCCATGAGAAGTTGGAGACCACAAGTTTGGGTAATGGACCCAAGTTTGTTTGATGGGTAATGGTATGAGTTATGATATATTTTTAGATAATACTAGTCTATATGGATAGTAAAAGTCATGCCATTTCTGGTGGTATGTAGAACATCACACAACTCCTCACGATTTGAGAGTTATGGACTTACGAAGTTGGAGGACCCTCATATGTCATCTAGAAGCCCCAAAAGGTCAAAGTAGTCAAAGTGGTTTAAGAGATTTTAAATGGTAAATAATAAAGTGAAGTGATGAGTTGTCACATACCCACTACCATAATCAAATTTTCGTTGATTTCTGCAGAATCAGAGCCCCCAAATTACCTACTGGATAGTAAAAGTCACATATTTGGTATAGAACATCACACAACTCTCACGATTTGAGAGTTATGGACTTACGGTGAAGGACCCTCATGTTGGTCTAGAAGCCCCAAAAGGTCAAAGTAGTCAAAGTGGTTTAAGAGATTTAAATGGTAAATAATAAAAGTGAAGTGATGAGTTGTCACATACCCACTACATAATCAGCCCGCTGGATTAATCGAGCCCTCACCATTTCCACGGAGGCCAGCACAAGCTAGTTTGCTTTTCTCTATTCCCATGTGATCGTGGGTCATGATCACGTCAATAATCACTGTGCTTCTTGTATTTCATGCCTGTGCTATAAAGAGACGGGACCGTTGACTTACAACCAAGGAGACTCCTCATTGTGGCTAGCGACCGGCTAATAGGACGGTCTCTCAACAGGTTAGCTGACCGGGCCAATAGGAATCCGCCCTATCGCATCTGGAGTGGAGGATAGGTGGCAAGAGGGAAGCATGATTGGCTGTGAGGGCGCACGCGGACAAGAGATGGGTCCCCACTTTCACACGCCACATTCGACCCCCTCCCCATTAAAGGTGGTAGAATGGCAAGGGGGTCTAGAATGCCCGGAGCACCGCTAGATTTAATTAATCCCGACCATTCAAGAGTTGTGTAACCATTCGACCCCCCTGTCTCCGCTTAAAGGTAGAATAGTGAGGGATTCGAATGAAGCCTCATCCGTAGATTCGAAAGCAGTGGACTTTGGTCATTCATATCTGCTTGCCACTTATACACATGACATTCGCCTCTGCTTAAAGTTGACGCCTTTTCTCCACATCTAATACCAATATAGACCCCGAGATCCTCAAGCACCTCGCCCATTCATCGGGCTTAGACACATGTTAACGCTTCTTTGATATTATAGGTCAGATTTATCATACAGAGCCCCACCTTCTTGTCGAACTCAATCTCGATTCCCGATTTCCAAATGGGTAATCGAAACGAACCTCCTTAAATCGAACGCCCAGATCTATCTTGGGTTTCAACTGGAAAGTCTCGATCTTCATCACCAGACTCCCCGAAGTTTGCAATTCCCCGACATTTCCCAAAATGGGTACCCTCGACATCGAAGCCTCCTTAAATTGGACTTAATCTTTATTCGCCTTCGCTTCTACCATGGAGTCCCGATCTTCGCTACCGTGACTCCCGAAGTCATGATTCGGTGATTTCAATAGGAAATTCACGGTTACGGCCATTCTTTAAATCGGAGGGTCCATATCTCTGCTTTTGATGCTTTCACCCTATTCACCGGGGTTTAATCTCGGCCTCATTGCATCCAACGGCCGGGTTTCCAAATTTCGAAGACTGGACATAGATAGGCTCCTAACTTGTACATTCTCCCAATTAATTTCGATGTGGAAACTTAACGGTCCAGATGTTCTCATGGAATTTGGGGATCTACGATCCCGATCTTTTTGCTACCCATGAAGACATAGAGATACCAAGTGGTAAGGAGTTTAACAACCTACTTTCTCCTACCAAATATAACAGTCATGTGATCGCAGATTTCCGGGACGGGATTCGCTCACAATCAACACATATTCAGGGTTAAGGTACTTAAATTTCCATCTTTATTCTTCACTTAACGATCGCGGGAGGACCGACAAATTCTCGACCCAGATCTCATCCACGATTCGATACTTTATCGGGATTTCATATGCCTTGTGCCTTCACCGCCCTTTTTCCAGGTTCTTGATGGGCTTTTCTAGAAGGTATCTCTATGGGGAGGTTTACCTGGGCACTTTTCTCGAGGCGCTATATATTCCTCTCTCGAGAAAACCAAAGGAAATATGAATTAGATCAAAGATGCATATAAATAACAATTTAAGAGAGCATAGCTACATGTAGTCTTTTCCATATAAACATACAACTACCAAGACTGATCAAGACAAGATACCATACCGGTATTCTTATAATGAAGTTAGTCTTCATTTATTTCACATATAGCTTATGATCATAAATGTTAGTATAAATATATTTCAAGATGTCAAAGGAAAACACTTATCAGAAATAACACCATGGGTTGTGCAATTGCTGAGAGGGGTGCATGTTTCTACCCAACCATAGGAACAACAAATCCTAATGGATTTATCATTGGCCATCCCTGAGCTTAGACCATGATGTTTTGAGATTGAATCTTTTATTCTGGCTCAACGAAAGTTAGGATCGAAGGTTACTCTCCTTCCACTTTTCTATCACTTACTCTGCGTATTTTCAGAGTTCTCCCCTCGCGTCTTTTTCCCCGCAATCGCTTCTACCCCGTTCCTTATCCTCTTGCGAGGTTGATTGTGGCTCGATTTCCCTCGCGCTGATCATGCCTGATGGATCTATGGATGGGCGCTTCACCTCCCCATCCTCATTAATTCCTAAGGATCCATCTACCCACCAAATTAAGCAGATGACCAAAGCCATGGTTTCTTGGTTCTCTCCCCGCCAAGTGAAGTCCAACACGTATTAATTTTCGCGGAAGTTAATCACTTTCCAAGTGCCTTCCAATCAGCCTCGCGGGTCTTCTTTTTCGAAGACATCCTCTCAAGAAATTCTCAAGAATATAAATTCATAATATTATCTACATTCCATCGACATTTTCCTCCACAAGGTCCATTTCCACATCACATATTCACATTTCTAAGTTTGCTGCGCTTCTTGGCTACCAGCTTATTTTTACAACCGGGGAAACAGGTGTTACAATTCTTTCCCCCTTTAAAGGAACAACATCCTCGATGTTCTTATGTTTTAACATGAATTGCATTTACGTAAGTAAACAAAATCGGATATGCCCTGCCTTCATGGCATCCTCCATTTCTATGTGCTCATCTATAAGAATGTCTCCACTGCGACTTATACCAGGCAATGGTTTAGTCTCCGAGTGGGTTTTCTCATTCAATATGCATTGGGGTTCAGAAATTCTCCTCCGCTCACCCGGATCACAACCGCCTAATTATATGATTAACATCTTGTACATATTTCTTCACAATGAAACATGGAAAACATTATGTGCTTTTACTATGGGACGGACGGCTAGCCTATAGGCTGGCTAAAATCCCACTCTATCTAGACCTCAAAGGGTGCAAAATAATCAAGTTCCAACTTGGCACAAGCTCCCATTTTCGTGAACTCCTTCTGGGCTTAATCCCGAGATATACATGGTCTCCCATTTTGAACTCTCTTGAGTTCTCTTTTTTTCAGCATGACTATTTTTGTCGGGTTCAGCTTAATTCTTCGTGATTTTGTTTTATCCGAAAGTTACTGTTGTTCCATTTCTTTCAACATGTCGGTCCAAAATAAATCCTATTTAAAATATTACTCTAATGACTTATATTACACGCTCAACATAGATGACCCTATGACTATCTTTAAGGATGCTTGGGTAGCCATTGTTGTGGTGTATGCACTATACCAATGCGTAGTCTTCCCATTCGGGTTGATGCATTACATGCATCCTTAACATATCTCTAATATTTGATTCACTCTTTCCTTTCGGTTCGGTCTGCTGGTTTGAGGGTGATAGGCGGTGCTAAACAACAATTTGGTCTCTAAACCGCCTATTATGATTTCCAAAATTGAAGTAAATTTTGTATCTCGCCGCACACCACTTTCAACACATCGCACCAATACCTCTTTCATGAATATTTAGGCGATATATATTGTCTTGCAGGTTGATTTGACGGGATGAAATGAGAAAAAATTGCTTAGTTTATCCACCAATACCATAATGGCGCCACCCCTGCTTGGTTGAAGTTACAATCCAGCTGATAAAATCCATGGAGATGGTTTCCATTTCCATTCCGGGATTGGCAAGGTGTAATAGCCCCGCTGGGTGTCGATGTTCTGCTTTAAACTATTAGCACTCTATGCATTGGGCAAAATATTTAGCTATGTCCTTCTTCAATCCAGCCCAAAGAGCCTCGCGGCGTTGATCATTTTCTCAGGTCCTGGTGACCGAAGCAGTATGGTCTTTTATGTAGTTCATAATGAACCTCTTCAAGTCGTCACGATTTGAAGAGGTTCATAATGTATGAACTACATAAAGACCCTATTTCGGTCATCCGGTAGCCTTCATATTTTACTCCAAGGGATTCTTGTTGTAGGTAATAGGTCACAAATCGAACGAACGGATTCGTTTCCTCGCATTTTTTTTACTCGCTTCTGACATCTCGCTCACGTACTCACCATCGCCAATCAATTGTTTTCATGCTTCGCTAAGGGCATCGAATTCTATTTTCCTTCCCTTTAATGTGTTTGATTTCAAAATAAAATTTACTAAGGAGAGCCATCCACCTAAATTTTCTAGCATTGAAGCTTTGGTTGGTCAAACAATTATCGCAATCCACAGTGATCCGCCATAAGTACAAATTTTCTTCCCAAGAGGTAATGCCTCCACATTTTAAGGCATGCACTATATGTTTCAGCTTCTAGGGATCATGAGTCACATAGTTGACTTATGTTCATTCAATTTTCGGGACCTGTAGCAGATCACTTTTCCTTCCTAATCACTTTTCCTTCCTACATAAGTACTCCTCCGATCCCTTCCTTACATGCATCCGTGCACACAAGGAAGTCACTGTCAATGATTTTCAACACGTGCATGGGTCAAAGAGGATGTTTCGTGTATTTGGAATCTTCTTCACATTTGTGTCCATAGGATTTTGTCCCCTTCCTAGAGGGCTTTGATTGGACAACTAATCTTGGAGAACTTTTTATAAATCTCCTATAGTATCCCACTAATCCCATAAAGGAACTGATATCAGATACATCCTTTTTGGGGTAGCCATTCGATAGACCGATCTATCAGATTCATCGCTACTCCTCGATAGAACATGTCCTTAAGTAATGTATTGCTCTCAAAAGAAGTCATATTTTTCTCACTTTTAGTATAGATGATGTTTCTTAGCACTTAAAAGACAAGTCTAAAGATGTGCTCTTCTATGTTCTTTCTCTCGTTTCCTGGAGTAGATTAATATGTCATCAATAAAAAACTAATACAAATTTATCCAAAAATTTACGAGTACATTGTTCATTAAAGACATGAAAGTGGCAGGGGCATTTGGCAACCCGCAATGGAATTACCACAAACTCATAGTGACCATACCGTGTCCTAAAGTAGTTTTTATGGATGTCTTCACCCTTGATTCGACTTGATGGTATCCCAATTTCAAGTCAATATTTGAGAAAATAGATGCAATTCTCCTAACTGATCGAATAGATCATCGATCCGAAAGTGTAAGGGGTACTTGTTCTTTATGGTTACTTTATTGGTTGTCTATAACCTTATGCACGGTCTAAGGGTGCCATCCTTCTTATTCACAAACATAATCGGGGATCCCCAAGGTGACACACACTTGAGCATATATACCCACTCTTTAGAAGCTATCAAGTTTCATATGCAATTCCTTCAAATATGGAATACTCATCCTATAAGGAACTCTAGACACTGGCACTGCTCCCAAAGCAAGTTCTATTGAAAAGTCAACGTCTCTTCTTGGAGGTAGACCCGACACCTCTTCCAAAAACACATCTCCGTATTCTCGTGATAGTGATCAATGTATTTATTTATCACCTTCGATTGTTTCTCAACACCAGATTTCATATAGGGATATCCCTTTCAATAATACTTTCTCATTTGTGGTTGATATTTGCCTCACCGAGATAGGTTTTCGGATCCCTTGAAGGGTTATCCTTTTTCCTTTCTTTTGCTCACACATTCTAAGGTTTTATGGTAATAGTCCAATCTCGATTTATGGGTACAGCCAACCATACCAATCAATAGATCATACGATCCCATGAGTAATATGTTAAGGGTTGCTTGGGTGGGAAATTGACCCAACATCAATTAAGCAGGCTCGTATGACCTTTGCTACCCTTCTTGTGGTGCCAATGGCTAATCGCATCTCAACTTCAGACTTGGTTTGTTTTGTGGCTATAGCTTAGACTTATCAACAACTCTAGGGCTATATAACTCAAATTTGAAAAAAAAAAAAAAAAAAAAAAAAAAAAAATGGTTGAAAATCATACCTTCTATTTCCACCCATCAAGCTTTGGTGGTCACTTTGGTTATTATCCAAGGTCGCATAAATCTGCAACACACCTCTGCCATCATTGACTATGGTAGCTTCCAGAATGTTATAAACTTTCCAACTACTTTTTTGTCGGTGTGGACAGTCTCACAGGAGATGCTCTTCTCCACAACCCAACATTTCAAAGGTTCTCTCTTGCTATCGCCTTCACCGGCATAGGTCCGTAGTGATTCGGCCCGATGAGGAAAAATTCTGTTGAGTACACCGGAAAGTTCTATCTCCGGGTTCTTCTTAGTTCTTAAATCCTAAGGATTTGATCTCATTTTTCTTAAATATTGAACCACTCTTATGTTTTCCAAATTTCCACGAGACTTTTCCCGATGTCCATATTGTTCATGCATTTAACAATATGTTTGCCTTTCAATAGTGTCTCTTAAGGTCTTTGCCCATCAAATTCAATTCGTTCGTATTCCTGGTAGCTCCACTGATGAAGCATTGCTGTGTTCGGCTTCGCTTTGATGAAAGGTACATATCTCAATAAGTCGAGGAATTTGTTGACATATTCATCTATAGTGAGTTGCCCCAGCTTTGATTTCATAAACTCTTTAGCCTTCTCACAAATATTTTTTCCAACAAATACTTTTCCGAATTACTTCAAACTCTTTCGAGGATGTGTCCTCCTTGTGGACCCTTTTTATATTCTTAAGATCTTCCCACCATATGGAAGCTTTCCATTCAGATTGAAAGTGGCCACCGCACGTTCAAGTTTTCTGAAAAATCATGGACTCGAAAATATTTCTTCAAATTCAAGTAGCCGCTCAAATCTCCTCTCCCTTTATCTCACCTTCGGTGAGGGAGGTTTGGCCCCTTCAATTCCTCTCAAATTTATGACCCTGGAAGTATTTTTCTACTTCTGCTTTCAGAATAGGAACTATTCCCTGCTGTCGAAAGAGCTCTTCTGGAATCGGGCCTTCCTTCTCGTGAGGAATCAGTTCCAAGCATCTAGTCCTTTATCTCTCGGGTGGACCTTCCTTGAGGTGTCTCAAGATGGGCCACTGACACGCACGCCCATATTTCTGCATCTCGTGTCTTATGCTGCATTTGTCTATAGGTCGGATAGGCTCAAGAAACTACATTAATTTCTACTTTCTTTTCTTGTTCTTTCATCATTCTTTTCATTGTCGCCTTGCAGCTTTTTAATTCAACCATGAGACTCCTCACACCGCTAGATTTGGAGGGGTTCCTATTGCTCTTCTTTCATTTAATTCTTCAGTTTCAGGGAGCTCTCCCATCTCTTGGTGAGTCACCATTCTACGCGTCAGAAATTCCTGTGGCTGATCATCCGCTTAGGTGAAAAGACAAATGTTGGTTATTAGTTAGATACATTTTATAACCTCGTGCATAAATTCATAACTCTTTCACATGCATACACAATGCTCGCTTCCAAGTTTTGATCATGGATAAGAGAGTTAAGTTAGGGGTTACTCCTTGTAGGAGTTCTTCAATGGAGCTTATGCCCAACTCATTCATGAGCCCAATCAGACCAAAAGTTGTCACCATGCTCGATACCACTTTTGTCACATACCCACTACCATAATCACAAATTTCGTTGATTTATGCAGACCGCCCCAAATTACCTATTTCTGAGGCTCAGAAGAAGCTAGCTCTTTCTCTTCGCTCCTCTATGTGATCAGCGGTCACATCACAATTCAAATAATCGCGGAAGCCTTTTGTATTTCAGCACTTAAGTTACAAAGATGTCAATCGTTTGACTTCAGAATTGTCGAACCCCGACAGTATAGCCATCGTCCAATAGGGACTTTAATCCCAAACGTGGTTAGCAGTTGGCCAATAGGAACGGCCCTGCCATGTGGTTGAGTGGAGTATAGGTGGCAAGAGGAAAGCACGACATGGAGGTGACGTGACAGAGACGGGTCCCACTTCACACGCCACACCATTCCGTACTTCCATTAAAGGCGTGACGGCAAGGGGGTCCAATTAGCTCCGAAAGCACCACGATCAGCACACTAACTCGATCGCTCAAGAGTTGTGTGTTCGATTCCGCATCCCCCACCGCTAAAGGTAGAATACCGGGGCTCTGCACGAAGGCCATCCCAGATTTGGGTGGGTGGACTTTGGCCATTCAAATCTGCTCGCCACTTAACTTAAGGTGCATTTGCGCCTCGACTTAAAGTTGACATCTCTACATCTGACGGTCATTATGGACCCTGAGATTTCCCGAAGGATTCTTGTCCGTTCATCTGGACTTAGCCACATGATAATGTCTCGATATTATAGGTCGAGATTTATCAAGGCAAGAACCCGACCTATTGTCAACAATGCTCCCGAATCCCCGATTCCCGAAACGGGTAATCTCTAAACACGTCACCTCCTTAAATCGATGACTCAGAGACTGCCCGTGGTTTCCACCATGAAATTCCTGATCTCTCGTCATCATGACTCCCGAGTTCGCGATTCCCATTTCCTCAAAATGGGTAATCTTCTATTATGTAGCCTCCTTTAAATTGATGACGTAGATTCCGTCTCCAGGTTTCACCATGGAAAGTCCCTATCTCCTCGTCACCGACTCTCGAAATCACGACTCTCGACCAAATGGGAATCATACGTGGCCCCCTTAAATCGGAGGATCCAGATTTGTGTTGATGATTTTTCCCCTATTCACTGGGTGTTTAACTGCGTATTCCCTACGCATTCAACGGCTGCCGAAGCTTCCAAATGGTGATCCGGACGGTCGCATGTGCTCCTAACTTGTACATTCTCCCACAACTTCCTAGACGGAAAGATCAACGGTCCGATGTTCTCATGGGCCTTGGGGATCTACAATCCCGATCCCTTTGCTACCCAATACACAGAGAGACCAAGTGGTAAGGTGTTTAACGCCCTACTTTCTCCTACCAATCTAATGGTCATGTGTGACCATAGGTTTCCCATTGGAATCTCATCCATCGATCAAAACTTATCAGGGATAAGGTACTTAACTTTCCAGTTTCTCTTCCGATCTGACAACAAGTGAGTGACAACAGATTCCTGACAGATCTCGCCCATTGATTCGATACTTCATCGTGGATTTCTCAAGGCCTTGCTCTTCACGCCCTTTTTCCTGTGTTCTTGATGGGATTTTTCGAAGGGTATCTCTATAGAGGTTTACCTATTTTTCAGGCAAGCTATGCATTCTCTCCCGAGAACTAGGCATGAAATATGAATTAGATCATCATGCATATAAATAACAATTTAAGAGAGCATAAGCCACACGTAGTCTTTCCATAAAACATTAGCCAAACTACCAAGATCGAACAAGATACCATACATATATTCTTATAATGAAGTCATTCACATTTCACAGCCTATGATCATAAATGTTAGCATACATATATTTCAATATGTCAAAGGAAAACACTTATCAGAAAGTAACACCAATGTTTATGCAATCGGCCGAGAGGTACTCGCTTCACCAAATCATGTGCCTGACTCCCCATCGGATTTTACCACTAGCCACCCCCGAGTCTAGACCACGATGTTGTGAGACCGCATCTCTATTTGCCAGTGACCGTGGAGCGTGGCGGTTACCTCCTTCCTCTCTCGCTATCATCACTCTTCATAACGCTGTAGAGTTCCTTTCTTCTTCCTCCCCGCTTGCCCCCAATCGCTTTCTACCCTCACTTTGGTTCTCTTGCAGGTTGTGTGTGGCGGATTTCTCACAATGCGGTCAAGCTCTATTTAGCTCTACTGATGGGTGGTTCACCTCCCATCCCTCATTAATCCCTGAGGAGCCATCTACCTACCGCCACCATGAGTATTTAATTCGGCCACAGCCACTTTTGGCTCCTCTCAGCCAGTTGAAGTCCGGGGGCTGGTATTAGTTCTTGGTAGTTAACGTCACCTTTCTAGGTTCCTTCCATCGCCATCGTGGTCTTTTTTTATGCACATCCCCTCATCAGGAGTCTTGCAATAAATTCATAATATTATTCAGATTCATCAACCTTTTCCACAAGGTCCATCTACATCACATATTCACATTTAATAGTTTGCCATAGTTCTTGGCCACCAGCTATTTTACAACCGGGGAAACAGGGTGTTACATGAGTGTATTATAATTCAAAGTGAATGTATTAAAATAAATTATTTCAATAATAAATTTAATGGAGAAATTAGAAGGGACCCAAACCCTAAAATAAGGAAAGTGGGCCAAGTGACCTAAAAGATGTTCTATGAAGCTACTTGGAGAGCATAAAAAGAGGCAAGGCTCTCATTTCCAATCACACTTGACAATATTGAATATCTATAGGTGTCTAAGGTAACCAAATGATATCTAAGCCCAAATTCCGAGGGAAAGTGAAGAAAAGAAGGTTGAAATGCATGGAAGGATAAATTTTTTGATGGTGCTTTCTATGTATGTTATTTACAAGTCATCTCACCATTTTCGCTATAACTTTTATATAATGATTCAGATCTTTAAATTAATACGAAGTGAGAAAACATATCCAAGTATCTGTGGTAAAAAAATTCATCCTTGGTGGGTCGTTGTATTTTGGGGAGTTACACTCTATGGAAAATAGGTTTGTGGTTAGTCCCAAATTAAATAAAATCGTGTTTCTGCAAAAGCTGCCATAACTTCTTCATAACGCATCCAAATTCAGTTGATATCAAATGTGTTGGTTAGGGTGTAGTATTTAGTATTCTATGTAATTGTTTCACATCAATTCATCAAATATTTTGTGCGTAAGCACGCCTACAAGGTCGCTCTCTAGAATAGTTTCTGTGAATTCAAATAAGGTATGCCATTTTGCCATAACTCCTTTTGGAGAGGTTCAAGTAGTGACACTTGGAGGACTGCATAAAACACATTGAAGACCATTGCACGCTTCAGATCTTTATACATTACAATTTCAAAGTTATGATTACTTTAAGTTAGGGTTGTTTAATAATCCAAACTAGCATGTGAGACTAAAGAAAAGTTTTATGAAAATGCTAGTCTCTTTGTTTTTAAAGTTAAGGAATTTGGTGAATGATCATATACATCAGTCTATTACAGAGCTACAAATCAGATTTGGATGATGAAATTGATGAGGTTCCTTTGGTTGTGGTACATGTTGAGTACATGGTTGGAGACAAGAAGTTGATGAGTTACGCACATACATGAGGTGTATAGTTGATGATGTTGGTACATATTGATGAGTCATATTTGATGAGTATTTTGCACATGATTGGTACATACTTGGTACATGGTTGGATGCACTTGTTTATGGTACGCTGATTAAGGTGTTGATGCATGGTCTGGGACATTGGTACTGTGTTTATAGTTTACATATCTCATGCTGATAGTGTGACGTTGGTCTCCACTTCATTTCTACTACTCGTGGTGGCAGATAGCAAGGACAGTGGTTGTAGCCACATTTCGACATTGTAGTCGAGAGCATTGGGGGTTTTAGCTTCCTTTTGGTTGTAGCCCGAGAATTGGGAGTTGGAGCTTCCCCAGGTTGTATTCCCTGAGAAACTAGGGGTTGAGCCTCCTTCCAGCCTAACTCTTGAAAACAAAGGAAGTTGTTTCTTCCAATGAATGTAATTCTTCAAAACATATAAGAAAATCATTTCATGGTTTTCTCCTCATTTGGGTTTCCAATGAAACACCGGTGTATTGTGTATGTGTTTGATTGTTTATTTCATCGCCATTATTGGATAATAATTCTACATTGATATAACATTTGAAGAAAAGCGATTATAATTACGCTATTATCAGATTCAATTCCCCTCAATAATCCAACAGACAACAAACTAACCCCACGCCATTTCCCCAAGAAAATTTTGTTTCTCAAATCCACTATAAATCCGAAAGGAATAATGCCTCGAGGTTGTTAAAGTTTGTATTATTAGTAATCTCAGATTCATAAAAATAAAATATATAGTAATAAAAAACTGCCTCTAAAAGAGATTTACTTGATCCCACTCAAAACCCCGTGAACTCAGGGTGAAAGCAACTGATAATCCGCAATCACCACCGTAAAGAAGACCATTACATAAGTTTCAGGGAGTCATAGTGCCCTTCATAGGTCCCCTTCTCTTCCAAAGGAACTTGTTGCCCTTCAAGAGATCTTGACTCTTTGACGCCATTTTTGAACAAATCCTCGCTAGAATGAAATCTGATAGCTTTATGACCAAACCATTCTAGACCCAACCATCCTGCAACCCCAGAACCCCCACTACCATTCCCCTGTATGACCCTCGATAAAAGATTCTGATCAAGCCGCATAAACAAGCCTACTTCCGCCAGCCGTACCGGTCTTCGCCATATCATCACTACGCCTCAGAAAACCTTAAACCGCTCACTCTGTGCCAGCTTGTCCCTCATCCTCCTCTTTTTCTGCCACCGTCCCACCTATCATCCAAGTTGTTTTCCATCCTCCACCTATCATGATGCCGCCCAGATATACTCCCTTGGTGTTGGCTACACCTTTACACGCCATGCCCTAGGACTATCAAACAAGACTTCCACAATTCGATGGTATTGGGCCCTTGAACACATAGCAACACGATAAAATGAATGACTATTTTGACTTGCGAAGTGAAGTGGATGAAGATGACGTCAAATAAGACCATTTGCACGACTCGACCGGGACGCAAGAAATGGTGTTGTAAATTTTGCCGCGTCGTGACTACTCGACCTTATAGGGTTTCAAAGAAGTTTTCTAGACGATGGGAGGTAAAGAAAATCCTCTCCAGATATGATCAGAATATGAGAAACATCGTAAGGAATCATGAGAGACAAGATGACTAGTGCAATCTGCCAACAATCAGTACAATGGCCTCTAGCCGACATAAACCTCCACAAGGTTTGGTGTTGATAAAATTCCCTAACGGTTTTGATGCCGAGCAAGTCATATTAATTATGGGAAAGAAACTCCACCACCCTTGAGTACATGTAGAAAAGTGCAATAAGCGTGGAGGCCAACCTGTTGGCTATAAGGGCACGAGAGAACATAGAGGAGAGTCACGATTAAAGAAGAACCTTCCACATCCTCTTATGACGCCAAATTGATTCCTTAGCTAGAGCAATGGAGCGGATGATGGAGAGACTTACTGTACTATAAATAAAGAAATCCTCTTAGAGAAAACCTACCAACTCCACAAATTCAGAATCCTAAATTCAGAAGAAACCCTCCTCAAATCGAGCAGAGAGATCCTAGGGATCAAAAAGAATAGAGGGGTCCGGACAACCGTATCGCACTACCCCCTGCAGAAAATTATCGGCATGAAGGTGAAGACAATTGAAAATTAGGATGATAATAACATATAAACCTCATGGGCCGCTCATACACCCGCAAGTTTTCATTTTACTTACCTAAGAAGAGAAAGAACTTTTCCTTCTTTCTCAAACAGAGTTAAGTGATGAAGCAGAGGAGACATATTAGCAAGCATTTGAAAACACCATTTTGGAGGTACACAGGAAATACACCGCAAAGCAAAAGACCGATGAAAATTCCCCAAAAAAGGTAATCAAAACAAAGAAAACAGTCGAAACCAATAAAATCCCTGAGCCTTCTACCAAGAGGATCCCCTGAGAAAGGTAATGTTGAACCTCCAGCAAAAAGAAACCCTACCATTTTACAAAGATCAACGCAGACTGAGGTTTCATCAACCAATCGACCAAGTACACTTGCCCAGAAAACTATGGTGGACAGACCAGAATTGTTGAGCCAAAGCAGAGAACCTATTGTTGGATCATGTTGTCATTGATGCCAATGGTTTGTCATTGATGCAAATGGTTTGTCATTGATGCCAATGGTTTGATTATTTGGGATATTGTTGGATCATATGTAAATGGTATGGTTTGATTGATGTCATTGATTGATGTCAAGTAATTGATTAATATGATGCCCTTGATGAAAATAATATATGTCCACGTGGAAACCAATCGATACAAAGATGAATCATTAGTGTCTTATCATGGTTGATAAGGTGCACAAATGGATGAACTCCAAAGTGGTCCTCTTATGGTGAAAGCCCTCACGGGAAGACGCTTTAGGGATTGGGTTATCCTAGAAGAAACGTTGGAGGACCCATGCTTGTATGTGGAATAATGAGATGAAGATCAATGAATTTTTTGGTGAAACTATCCTAGATGGATAGTGCTTGACATGCCATTTCCGGTGGTATGTGGAATGTCACATAACTCCTCACGGTTTGAGAGTTATGGTCTTATGAAGTTGGAGGACCCCCATATGAAGGCTTGAAGCCCCAAAAGGT
>SNQJ01S0220428.1:0-15129 GCA_010110895.2 Picea sitchensis | reverse complement strand
CTACCATAATATCAACATCTTACACATGTAAAAGCCCATTTTTTGCGGAAGACTTGTCATGGGGTTGAGCTCTGCCCCAATACACTCAACATGCAAGCCATAATGCCATTCATAGAGAGGATATGGAAGCTAACATTACAAGACAAAGCAAGTCAAGAGGAATGCCTCCTCCAAGAGGAGTCTCAGTCAGTCAAAGTCAACAAGTACCTCCGAGATTCACCAAGCAAGCCCTAAACTAGGAGGCAACACATTAATTATGCCTTGATGACAAGAATCATGAAAGGAACGACCCTCAATTGTACTATGACGCTGAAGGCAAAGAGGAGTGCGAACATGCAATGAAAGAGGAAATTAACTCTTTGATGAAGAATTGGACTTGGGAGTTCATTGAACTTTGAAAAGGTAAGAATGTGGTTAGTTGTAAGTAGGTCTTGTTATCGCACGGTTTGTAGGAAAGGTTAAATAGCTTGAGTCAAGGGTAGAAACCGGCGTAACAGGAGCTTCCCCCACCCACTGTCACCTCGATGGGGGGCTCTTTCTATTCAGGAGGGCAAGTCCAAGGGAGACGTCTAACATTACAAGACAAAGCAAGTCAAGAGGAATGCCTCCTCCAAGAGGAGTCTCAGTCAGTCAAAGTCAACAAGTACCTCCGAGATTCACCAAGCAAGCCCTAAACTAGGAGGCAACACATTAATTATGCCTTGATGACAAGAATCATGAAAGGAACGACCCTCAATTGTACTATGACGCTGAAGGCAAAGAGGAGTGCGAACATGCAATGAAAGAGGAAATTAACTCTTTGATGAAGAATTGGACTTGGGAGTTCATTGAACTTTGAAAAGGTAAGAATGTGGTTAGTTGCAAGTAGGTGGTCCATATCGCAATGCATATCTAGCAGGAAGGGTTTAAACAGCTTGAGTCAAGGGTAGAAACCGGCGTAACAGGAGCCTCACCACCCACTGTCACCTCCTCTGATGAATTTTTCTATTTAGGATGGCAAGTCCAGGGGAGACGTCCCAAGTCAATCTGGATAAGGAAGGCTAAAGAAGGATAAAGAGTCAAAGAGACTCTTCCATACAGATTGATGCTCCGATATAAGTATAGTCACCACTGCCACGTACCTGTTTGTGAGACAAAGACAAAGAAAAACTGCGATGTGTACTTGCAGTGGATTAGCACTTCATAAAAAACTCAAATGACTATCTCTAATACATGATAAATTAATAAATGCTATTATTGACGAAGCCAAATGATGGCTAATAAAACAAAGAGTTATATCACTTCAAGGTACAAAAGACAATTAGCATTCAATGTGTAAAATTAGACCATGTATCATATCATCAATGCATCAAATCAAGTCAAGCTCATATAAAAAGTGCTGCCACGCCACCTATATAATGTTACAACAGGTATGACGTGGGCTCAAATAATAGACCAAAATAATGACAAAGAGCAAGCACGCTTTATCAACTGAATGAAAACGCACTTCTTAATAACTCAATGTCAAACAATGGAGCTGCTAGGTGTTAAAACGTTGCAGGTGTAAGCAAAGACACAAGTTATATGATCACAGCTATGCTATTTTGGTGTTCTGCAGGTTATGTTGTTTCGGCTGCGACGTTTTTCCTGTAGATACCTTCAACCAGCCAAAACACGCAATTTGATTCCATGGATAAAGAGGAGACACGCAACTTTCTATCCAAGCACAAGTCAAAATAAGGCCAACGTGTTGTCCTCTTAAAGTTAGTGTCCAAAACAGCTAGGTTAGTAGATAGGTTAGCTAGGTTTTGCAATTTTGAAAGAGTTTGAAAGAAAGTGAAAGGTCACAAACAAGCTTGAAGAAAGACTTGGATTAGTGCCTTTAATAATGGAGTCAAAGAGAAAACTAATGGTTTGAGGAAGGTCTTCAAATCATGACAGAGAACTATGAGTGGTGTTTGTACAAGGCCACTAACCTAACCCTGGGAAGAAGAAGATTCAACCTAGGTGTAGCAGTACAGGCCTAGAGCTCAACTAACACTTCCTTTGGCAAAACGGCTATTTAGGAATAGAAACTCATGGTTGAGAAAGTGTTGTAATGATAAGGCTTTCAAACCCTAGAATCAAACCCTAGGTGTAGTAAAGGCTAGGCCTAGAATCAATCCTTCTTCAATTTCTACTCAAAACTAGCACAAGAAGAGGAGAAAGTTAGTAGCAGTCGGCTAGCTAAACTCTCAAATCAAATAAAGCTAATGCTATGGGGGACATAAAGTCTCAACCACTTGTGTGTAGACTCCCTAGGTTTCAATGATTAAGTTAAAGCAACAAGATGCAATGAATGTAAATGTAAGACAAAAACTATTAATTCAAGAAGCTTTGAAAGAAAATACACTCACATGATGATGAAAAGCATAAGCAAACTCTAGCTGTAAACCTTCCAATAGCAAAAAAGCACCACTCCACCAAGAAATAAGACCCCCAAGAAGTTGGTACACTTCCAAGAGACCAAAAAATGCAAGACGAAGATAGAAGTCTCTCTCACAAATGAGAGCAAGTTGTGTTATGATCTCATTAAGAGGGAAAACATCCTCTATCGCCAATGGACTTGGACCTTAGAACTAAAAATTAGGTCAACAAAATAGCCGACAAGGCTACTGAAGTTCAGTTTTTAAATCATCCGCTTCCCTATATTTCACCTTTTTCCATCTTATATCCCGCCTATTCATCCCTTTACCCTAGTCCGCCATTGTGAAGACCACCCGGTACACTTGACCTTGTGGGAAGAAGGGGCTAAAGGCCCGAGGGAAAAGCAACCGGTAAAGATAAAGCCATAGGAAAATAACCTAGAGATGCTTCGCCTAGTGATCCCCGAGAAGGCAATAAAAGGCCTCTCTATAAGGGACCCTAAGAAAATGATAAATAAACGGCAAAGATCTTTAACTAAGAGGATGGGATTCCATCACGAAACACCCATTGCGTTCATAGGCATTTAGTTAAGATAGACATTGCCATCATCCGTCACCAAACTGTAAGTGACTTTGGGTTGCATGGCCAAAGGAAAAGCGGTCTCATCATTTTCGCCCCTATCATTCTCGCTAAGATACTAGTGGGTAATTGGTCACCAGCCACCTAGCCAAGACAAGGTCTCAGAAGCTGCCTGCAGCAAAAAATACAACAAAGAAAGACAGTAGGTATAAAAATTGCATCCATGATCTGCACAGCTTCCGGCCTCCTACAAAGGCACCCACGACGACACCAACCCTAGGTCTAACTATAAATCCGCATACATCCCTAAGTAAAACCATATCACTTCACCATACATGTTTTGGATAACCCCATGCGGAAACTTTCCAGCCAGTGTGTTGACCGGCTGCCCTGTTGCTTTGGCTTTGTTTGGTGGGTTTGTGTAAGGTCTTGAGCTATTAGAAGATTTGTTAGGTGTGTCATGCATATATTTGATAATCTTTAACGATGAACCGATGACATCGCTACAAGATGTTTTGACACCGAGCCCCCGGAGGGTTTAGCCTGATGTGCGTGACCACGTCTCGGGCCGGATGTACCGTGAGGATCGGTGCACATGGGGAGATGATCGTGGTCCTTCATGTAAATAAGAGCCCACCGGGATGGACGCTGGGATGGCGTGATGATTGTGGTTTGCGATGAGCTCACGGCAATACGTAAGAAGAAAGCCCTCACGATCGCCTTTGGCATTGAGCGTATTTATGGGATCACCGGGCAGCATGGTGCATGTGGACCCGCGATGGGATGCGGACGCTGATCCGCGACATTGACGCTTTCCACATCGCACTAAGACGGTTAGTTCACGGTGGCATGATGCCGGAAGCCATGGTGAGGGGCAACGTTCCATTTTGTTTGGTGATTATCTTGCCCAGAGGGCTAACGTCTCACCCGAGGGGCTTGACGCTTTGTCTTTTGCTCATTTTACAATTTAGCATGTAAAAGTGACAAATGATTTAAAATCGAATCATAGCCTTTGTCTGGCCATTTGTTGACCTAATTTTAATTCTAAGGTCAAGTATTGTATAAATAGAGGATGTTTTTCCCAATGAGGATCGGCACACAACTTGCTCTCATTTGTGAGAGACTTATGGTTCTGTTTTTGGTCTCTTTGGAGGAGGTAGCTGAACTTCTTGAGGTCTGCCTCTTGGTGAAGGGTGCTTTTTGCTATTGGAAGGTTTACAACTAGGATTGGATTAATGTTCTCATGATCTTGTAAGTGTATTTCTTTCAAAGCTTCTGAATGAATAGTTGTTGTCTTATATTTACATTCATTGTATCTTGTTGCTTTAATCCTTGAAACCCTAGGGAGTCTACACAAGTAGGTTGAGACTTTATGTCCCATAGCATTAGCTTTAACCACTTAAGACTTGAGAGTCGAAACATTGCTACACTAGCTTCTCTCTTGCTTTGAGTAGAAATTGTTAAAAGGATTGATTCTAGCCTAGCCTTGCTACACCTAGGGTTTGATTCTAGGGTTTTAGAAAGCCTTGCCTTTGCAACACTTTTTCAGCCATAGGTTTCCCATCTCTAAGCTGTGTCGCTTTGCCAAGGAAGTGTTATGAAAGGATTGAAGCTCCCAGGCCTAGCCTTGCTACACCTAGGTTAGCCTTATCTTCTTAGGGAAAGAAGTAGGTCTTGCCTCTGCAACACCAAAAACCTAGTCTTCTTTGTCCTTGATTTTGAAGACCTTCTAAACCATTATTTACCTTTCTCTTTGACTCCATTAACCCAAGGCAATAATCTAGAGTCTTTCCTTGTTGTGACCTTTCACCTTCAAACTCTTTCAAATTTGGAAAACCCTAACTAACCCATCTTAATAACCCTAGTCGTTTTTGTGACACTAACTCTATGAGGACAATTTGGAATTTATTTTTCTTGATAGAAAGTTGCGCCTTGTCTCTCTCAGAACTGGTGGGAATCAAATTGTATTTGGTCAAGGAAAAGTATCAAAACGCCCACCTTGGCTCCAATTAACCCTCGCAGTAATTCAAAATAGTACACAAGGATCGCCATAATTTTGTGTCTTGCTTTGTCTTCAACGCTTTTGACACCCAGCGTTCATATCTATTGAGTTATTAAATGCATTTCAAAGCTAAGTTGATGTGTAGTTTTCTCTTTGTCATTATTTTGGTCTATTATTTGAAGCCCACGCCATAATTCAAGCTAGTAACATTATAGGTGACGGGCGTTACTTATTATATGAGCTGACTTCCCGTGATTTAATGTACGAGACATGATGCCATATTCAATTCTACACATTGAATGCTAATTGTCTTTATGCCTATTGAGAAGTGATATAACTTCTGATAGGCCATCATTGACTTCAGCTAATAATAGCATTTATTAATTGCTCAAGTGTATTAGAGATAGCCATTGATTTTTATGAAGTGCTAACTAATCGCAAGCACATCCCAGTTTTCTTTGTCTTGTCTCTCGGTGATACATCAAGCAAGGGTGACTATCTTTATATCAACAATCAGGAAGGTCTTTGACTTGACTATCCTTTCCTCACTTATCCAGATTGACTTGGGACGCCTTGGACTTCACCCTCCCTGACAGAAAGAGCCCCCATCGTAGGTGACAAGCAGGAAGCTCTGTTATCGCTTACCCTTGACTCATTTAACCTTTCCTACAAACCGTACATAACATTTGCCAAGTACGGGAACACTGAGTCTACCTTTCTCAACGACATCTCTTTGGTAAGCAAGGCTTACCCGCCACTCCACCAGCCTTTTCCCATTTCTTTTGGTAGTTTGTGGAAACCATTCACACTCCACTCATGACGCATCCAACAATGACTTCCCAATGGGATCCCATTGTGAAGCTATAGACCTTTAGATATGAGTGCGAACTCGATATCCCAGAAGATGCGCCCCTGACGTTATGAGGGTTTCTCCTCTCGGGTTTGATGGCGTTGAGAAGATCAAGTCCCACATGAGAAGATTTTGGAAGTTCTTCCCGCACTTGATGAGAAGTCAAGACTTGGTGATGAAATTTTTCTCTGCTTCCCTGCATGGAGAAGCCCGAATGGTATGATGATCTTCCAAGCGCCAGCATTCATTATGCAAACAATTAAGAAATTTTCCAAAGATTGACCGTGGAAATGGAAGATATACAATCTTTGCTCAAAGAACTTGAAGATGTAAACAAGCAGAATCTGAGACTGACAGAGATTACTGTTTTAGATTCAGGAAGTCTTTTTATCATTCTTTTGATCACAATTCACTACTCTAGTCTAATTCTATCAAAAGGACTTCTGTGTACACTTGAGTTTCATTCTAGACAAGAAAGGCCGAAAACACTTCTAAGCTCATGAATTTGGCCGGCGTAAATTGAGGGATATCTACTATGAACAAGAGGATTGATGCCGCATTATCAGGAATGATTTAACCGGGATCTCCGTGAAAACTTCAAACTCACAAGAGAAGGCGAAATTGTTGGCCAAAGAAATGAGAATGATCAGAGCAAACTCCGAAAGAAAAGAACCTCGAACAAATGATGAAGTGTCCACTGCGGCTCCTCCCACCCGATGAAGCCATGCACTAACCTCGCTTTCTCCCATACAAAGAAGTGAAGAGGTTAGTCACTGCTTCAAAATGATAATGACACCGTAAGATGAAGAAATGCAGTTCTATCGCAAGTAAAAGTCCCTTGTCGGGAATTGAAGTGATGAAGAACAAAGGCATGAGGATGAAACACTAGTAATCATCTTTGATGAAGCCCAAGATCCTACCCTCAAGACAAGATGAAGAAAATGAGGTAAGTCATTTTGATCTTTGATGATGCCTGTTTTATGATTCAGAAAATAAAAAAGGAATGGAACCCTTGATCAGCCGTGCACTCTATGTCTCAAGGATGAAGACGTAGAGGAGATTTTTCATTTGATGATGATATCCAAATACTTGAAGCCTTTTGATCGAAGGATTAAGCTAGGTACATTGTTCCTCCTTCCAAGTTTTAAATGGTTATTTACCTTATGACGCAGATAGTATAGAAGGTATTGATGTGTTGACTCCCCCATGTTATGATAATCGAGCACGACGAGCGATTTTGATGAGTTCATACATGTTGGAAGAAGAAGGTGGGATATAATTGGTTATGATAGCTGCATCCCATCTATGACACCTAAGAACCATCTCCAAATGCTGTTCTTTACAATTACACAGCAAATTTCTTTTGACCATTGGCAACCAAGAGATGAGGTTTTGCTTGTAAATTAAAACCCCAAGGAGGACCTCACCTGTTTTTCATTATTTCACTTACCTTGAGATTGATGAGTATGTCAACACTTGAATCCTTATTTATGAAGATGATTTCCAAACACCGTTGTGCTCAGTTTTTACAAGTAAAGACATTGTTTGCCTTAGGGAATACTCATGACTTTTCTCCCAACCACCGGGTTATTTCTTTGCCTTGCTTTTCCACTCAGGTTGTAGTTGGGAAGTACCCTTTCATTTTGAGTTTCCGGCAACCCTTAGTTTTCAAGGGTTGGTTGTACGATACTTTTTCCAATCAGTGTCTTAACCTCCTCTTGATGATTTGCCAGTCCTCTACTAGTCTTTTGTCAATTCTTCCCTTAGAAAGTGAAGATGTCCTAGGTAACCAGCCCATGTTTGTGTCCGCTTTTCCGAACCTCGCACTTTTATGACCCTTCTTGGATAGGATTGAGGCTTTCCTCAGAGATGGACTTATAAGATTTTTGACCCTCCCACCACTTCCATGAGTTAGATTGACTCTTCCGATGATATATTCTAACTCATGACATATTTGTGCTTGATGTATCATCGTTTTGGTTTATGATGAAACACAAGGTTGTGTATCGAGCCGCTAGATCGGGTTACATTGTTGTTTGACTACACCAACTGCAGCCTGCCAGTAAGTATAGGTGAGTATGTTACTTTATATCAGCATTTATGATTGCCCTGATATGCACATTTACTTACTACCCATATGCACATTTATGTACTCTTATGTTTTACCTTAGGTGGCAACACCACCCCGCCCTTTGTTGCTGATGCCTTTTGACGAGTGTGAGCGTGTCACGTGTCTACGAGATCGGCCGTGAGGTTCTCATACTTCTACGCTAGCTTATGTCCCCGAAGTTATTTCGCATGTTATCCCCTTCGGAGTATTCAGGGATAACTAGAGATCATGTCTCGAGGCCCATGGTCCCAGACATGGAATACCGAGAGCCGGAGCTACTCCGAGCATGGTCCTCGAGGACCCTTCTTTTCCTTCTCGTGATTTGTCCCTCGGCCAGTTAGCATCAACCTCCATCACTACCGGATTGGTCTTATATCAAAGAAGGCTCTTGCTCCATGATACCTGGTCCAAGGTATCATGGTATGTGTCATATTTGATCATTACAACCTTCTTATGTATGCATTAGATCTCTTTCACTTTGGATGACCTTTGATCTTTCACTCATCCGCTTTGACCACTGCCAAGTGATTAATGGGGTAGCTAGTGTTGGTATTCATGGGTTTTGGTTAGCCACCAAGGGGTTTGAAGAACCATCAGCCGCGCCCCTCATACTTTCACTTTTCCATCTTATATCCTTTACCATCTATCCTTACTCCTAGTCTCAAGAATAGGAAGACCCTCACCCCGTACATCTTGTCTTGTGGGAAGAAGGGGCTAAAGGCCCGGGGAGGTAAAGCAACTGGTAAAAGATAAAAGCCACAGGGAAAAATAAACCTAGAGATGCTTCACCCTCAGGATCCTCGAGAAGGCAATAAAAGGCCTCTCATAAGAACTCACCCTAAGAAAATGATAAATAAATAAGTGCAAGACTTAACCAAGAGGATGGGAGGTCTCATCACTTGTTTCACCCATTGGCGGTTCATAGGTGTTTAGCGGCATGACATTGCCATCATCCGGTCACCAAACCAGGGTAGTGGTTTTTGGTGGCATAGCCAAGAGAATTGGGTTCTCATCACGAGCCAACCGTTTCATCTCTGCGGAAGTACTTGTGGTTAATGCTGTCAGCTCTGGTCACCTAGCTAAGGCAGTGTCCTTTTTGTCAATGCTTGTAGCAAAATACAAATAAAGAAAGATAAGGCAATAAGGGCTTGAAAATATATGCATGATCGGCATGTCAGCCCCAAGGCACCCACACACTACACCACTCTAGGTCTATGAACTATAACCGTGACATCCCTAAAACCATATCACCACTATACATGTTTTGACAACCCTGTGGAAACTTTCCGCTCAGGGTGTTGACCCAATAAAGTTGCCCTTTGGTTGCTTTGACTTTGTATGGTGGGTCTATGTGGGCGTCTGAAGCCATTAGAAGATTTGTTTAGCTGCATATTTGGATAATCTTAATGATGAACGATTTACATTGCCATGATGTTTTGACTAATGAGCCCCTGGATGGCATAGCCTTTGATGTCCATGACCATGCCTGGCTGTGTACCAGTGAGGACGGCACATGGGGATGATCACCGACCTTCATGGGCCAAGAGCCCCATCGTGATGACGCTGGGATGGCGATGCAGATGTGGTTTATGATGATTCCATGCACACAGGTTGTTGTATTAAAGCCTCACTGTGACGCCTTGGCATTGAGCGTATTTATGGGGATCACCGGGCAGCATGCATGGACCATGCATGGCATGACGGTGATCACCAAAGGATGATTGACGCTTTCCAGGCACGGGCAAATATGATTTACAGTTCGGGCACGGCATGGATGGGAGCCTGTAACGCTCCCACTTGTTTGCGTTTGTCATGCCCCATGAGGGCTGGGTTCTCACCCAGGGCTTGACTCTGTCTTTGCTCATTTTGGCAATTTAGCATGTAAAGAGTAACAAATGATTGACCGAACCGCATTCTTGTTTGGCCTTTGAATCTAATTTGTCTTCTAAGGTCAAGTATTGCTAAATAGAGGATGTTTTCCTTCCACGATCATAATCAGCCAACTTGCTCTCATTTGTGAGAGAGACTCTATCTTTGTTCTGTATTTTTGGTCTCTTTGGAGGAGGTAGCGCAACTCTTTGGAGGTTTTATTTCTTGGTGAAGTGGTGTGTTTTGCTATTGGAAGGTTTACAACTAGGGATTGGATTAATGTTCTTCATGTTTTTGTAAGTGTATTTCTTTCAAAAGCTTCTTTGGAATGAATATTGTTGTCTTACATTTACATTCATTGTATCTTGTTGCTTTAACTAATCCTTGAAACCCTAGGGAGTCTACACAAGTAGGTTCTTATGTCCCATAGCATTAGCTTTAACCATTTGGATTTGAGAGAGTTTAGCTCTTAGCCATTGCTACACTAGCTTTCTCTCTCTTGTGCTAGTTTTGAGTAGAAATTGAAGAAAGGGATTGATTCTAGGCCTAGCCTTTGCTACACCTAGGTTTGATTCCTAGGGTTTGAGAGCCTTGCCTTTGCAACACTTCCTTTTCAGCCATAGGTTTCTATTCTAAGCTAGCCGTTTTGCTGGCTATGTTATGAAAGGATTGTGCCTAGGCCTAGCCTTTGTTACACCTAGGTTAGTCTTCTTTCTTAGGGTTAGGGCGGTCTTGCCTTTGGAACACCACTAAAACCTAGTTCTTGTCCTTGATTTGGAAGACCTTCTAAACCATTATTAGTTACCTTTCTCTTGACTCCATTAACCCAAGGGCACTAGAGTCTTTCTTGCTTGTTGTGACCTTTCACCAAACTCTTCTTCAAATTTGCAAAACCCTCATTAACCTATCTACTAACCCTAGTCCTTTAGATTACTCAACTTAAGAGGACAACGCTTATCTTATTTCTTGACTTGTGCTTGATAGAAAGTTGCTTCTGTTCCTCTTTGTATCCGCGTGGAATCAAATTGCATTTTTGTTGGTGGAAAGTATCAAAACGTCCACCTTGGCTCACTAACTAACACCAAAAAATAGCATAGTCGCGGACGCCATACCTTTTGTGTCTTATTACACTCAAGAACGCTTTGACACCTAGCACTCCATTGTTTGACATTGAGTTATTAAATGCATTTCTAAGCTAAGTTGATAAAACGTGCTTGCTTTTTGTCATTATTTTTGGTCTATTATTTGAAGCCCACGCCATACCTGTTGTAGCAACATATAGGTGACGTGGCAGCACTTATTATATGAGTTTGACTTGATTTAATGCATTGATGATATGATACATGGTCTAATTTTACACATTGAATGCCAATTGTCTTTGCGCCTTATTGAGAAGTGATATAACTCTTTGTTTTATTAGCCACCCCCGTACAATAATAGCATTTATTAATTGCTCATGTATTAGAGATAGTCATTGATTTTATGAGTGCTAATCCACTGCAAGTACATCCTAAGGTTTTGTCTTTGTCTCCGCAAGGTGTACATTGGCAGCTGGGTGACTATCTTATATCGCATCAATCTGTGGAAGGGTCTCTTTTGACTTGATCTTTATCCTTTTCCTTTCACTTATCCAGATTGGGGACGCCTCCTGACTTGCCCTCCCGACAGAAAGAGCCCCCCATCGAGGTAAGGGGGGAAGCTCCTGCTACGCCGGTTTCTACCCCTTGACTCAAGATCTTTTAACCTTCCTACAAACCGTATGTATAACAAGACCTACTTACAACTAACCACATTCTTACCTTTTCAAAGTTCAATGAACTCCCAAGTCCAATTCTTCATCAAAGAGTTAATTTCCTCTTTCATTGCATGTTCGCACTCCTCTTTGCCTTCAGCGTCATAGTACAATTGAGGGTCGTTCCTTTCATGATTCTTGTCATCAAGGCATAATTAATGTGTTGCCTCCTAGTTTAGGGCTTGCTTGGTGAATCTCGGAGGTACTTGTTGACTTTGATCGACTCTCGAGGAGGCATTCCTCTTGACTTGCTTTGTCTTGTAATGTTAGCTTCCATATCCTCTCTATGAATGGCATTATGGCTTGCATGTTGAGTGTATTGGGGCAGAGCTCAACCCCATGACAAGTCTTCCGCAAAAAATGGGCTTTTACATGTGTAAGATGTTGATATTATGGTAGCTACGAGGTATTAACCTCCAGTAACCTTTGACTTAGAATATAATATCTTGGAAGCAAGAGAACCATTAAAAAAAAAAAAAAAAAAAAAAAAAAAAAAAAAAAAAAAAAAAAAATAATTAATATTTAAGTGTTAACTTATAAAAGTCACCCGACAGTGACGTTGTTCGAGAATAAGAGGTACGGATCCTAAAAGGATCTAGAGAGGGCTAAGAATAACTCAGAACTCCCAAAGGCAACTCAAGATGTTCAGAATGGCCTCAGTGGATAGAGAAAGGAAAAATTCAAAGTTCTCAAAACTCAATGAAAACAACATTATCAATGTAAGAGCGTGGTCGCAGCTTTTAACAAAGCAAACAAATTTCAAACGGAGGGATCGAAGATATTCGCAATCAAAGTTTGGTCAACCCAGCCCAATCAACAAGGATGAGCCGACATCCGTACTGCTGACATTAACACTAATACAAATGACATTAGCATCCATACAACACACGTGGCAGGAGCATGAGGTGACATGTGTCATGGTGACGTGCGGGCAAAGACAAGGTCGCCACGTCACCAAGACGGTACTTCCGACCAATCCGCGGACCAATAGGATTTTTTTCCACGTCTATACAATCCGTGACAAAGGACGGCGCGGTGAGTTGGTAGTGACGGCGTCCATACACGACGCATACCGGATACGGCAAGCCGCATTGCAGCAATGGTCGAATGGGGTTGCCACGCCCAATCGTACGCCATACGGCGCGGGAAAAATGCCCAATGATCACCGTGATCCTAATTTTGAAAAAATGGCTTCATGTCCACCAAATAATCGTTAGAGCCTTGTATAGAGCCACCGCCAAAGTTGGCGGCACAACATTGTTTATACTTACATATATTTACAACAAACCAAACCAAAAGGGAGGCCCGTGGGTTTGACTCCTGACCTCCTCCCTCTAATGCGCCTTTAACATTCACGCTCAAACCAACAAGCCAACGACTTGTGTTATGAATAACGCCCGAGAAATTGTTTAAAAAGAGCATCCACCCAGAGCTCGAGGGGAGGTGCGCGTGTGGTACGGCGTGGGCATGTAGTTCGAGGCAAGTACATGCATTTATTGCAGGACGCAGTGGAACACATTATGAGGTGAATATCCCAAGAGGGGCCCAGGATGAGCAGTGACAAAATTTGACGTTTTGACAGTAAACCGAGACGAATTTCTTCTTGCGCCTGGGAGTGCCAGAGTCGGATCGAGGCGTGGAGACAACCATTTTTGGGTAATTCGACGCCACGAATTCAATGGTGCTATCTGTTTTCTGATCTGAGCATTATTTCTGCAGCTTGATTTCAGAATGAGGTATACTTATGTATTTTGCCAAATTCTTTTGCTGAGTTAATGAAAAAGCCTACCCATTTGAGAGCAGGACACAGAGACGTAGTCCATCAGGGACGAACTCCGTTATCAAGTTTTTGTGTTCATATTTGATGCTTATGTCTCTTCATTATTGAGATTTTCCTTCTTTAATGGTGCACTTTAATTTATGCTCATTTAATGCAATTCTTTATAAGTCACTCGATGAAAAGATCCTGGATCATGTTGGTATCAGAGTAATCGTCTTTGACTTGAATTGTTGAGTGTGACTGCTTACTAGGGCCAAGCATAAGCAGGGTGAAGGAACTCTTAAGACTTTCAATCCCGAAGGTGGTTGTGCATCTCGAAGGAAGAAAATGGCAGAAGAAGACAAGTGTGATGAACAGGAGAAAAACTTTCACATCGTCTTTTATCGCATGTCAGAAATGGTCGAATGAATGTATGGAGATTACGAGAATAGGATGAAGAATAAAGGGAAGAAAAAGGAAGCACATACCGTTGATGATGCTTCGGTAAACCAAGGGACTGGAGGAGATCCTCCTGAGCCTCCATCTTCACCTTCAAGTTCTAGTTCTCCTTCCTCTGAGCATTCTCATCATTCTCATCATTCTAGCCATAAAGCCTCTTTTAAGAAACCATTATTAAAGCTTAATGTAAAATTTGTTTTACCTATGTTTAATGGAGATGTTAATCCTGAAAATCTAGATAATTGGATCTGACAAGTTGAAGTATATTGTCGTGTTCAACATATTGATGAAGAGGAAGTTAAAGTGCAACTGGCTTCTCTTCGGTTGGAAGGCACTGCTCTCGTATGGTGGGAGAGAAAGCTTCGGGACAAAAGTAAGTGTGGTAATCTTCTTTCCTCATGGTCGGAATTTAAATCAGTGATAAGGAAGCAATTTTATCCATTAGGGTATTTTCATAAAACAATGATGGAATGGAAAACTTAAGGCAAAGTAAAGGTCAAACTGTACAAAGTTTCACAGAAGAATTTAGGAAGAAATCTCTTGCATTAAACATTCCTTTGGATACTTATAAGACTTTAATGAAGTATATTGGTGCACTTCACAGTTATATTCGTCATACTTTGCTCTCGTTTAACCCCACTAGTCTTGACGAAGTTTGTGTGCAAGCCACTCACCTTGAGGACAGGGGAAAGCATGTTCAAGAAGATCCCACAAAGAAACCTTCCAATCTCCCACATAAACCTTTCAAGAAGTTTAAAAGGAAGGACAAGAAGACCACCACAGTGATGAGAGAAGGAGGAAATCCATCTCTTACCCATTGCAAGAAAAGCGGTCACAATGATGAACACTATTGGAAACTACATCCAGAGAAGAGACCGAAACAGTTTGGTGGAAAAGGGAAGACAAAAACCATTGCTACAGTGCAACAAGATCTTGGTTCCGATTCAGGAGACGAAGGAAAGATCACAGCGGTTGGATTACAAGGTAAAGATTCCCTTCATGCTAGTTCAAGTTCCAATAATGAATCTCATGATGATGAACGAAAGAGGAATGAATTATTTCACATAAGAGTTGTATCTAAACACACTAAGATAGATACATTATTTGATTCAAGTTCGCAAGTAAACTTAATATCTGAAGCACTTGTCAAGAAGATGGGTCTTGAAACGAAACCATATCTAAAGCCTTATCCTCTTGGTTGGGTATGTGATAAAGCAAAACTTAATGTCACCAAACAATGTAGGGTCAGATTTGCTATTGCTTCAAAGTTGATTGATGAAGTGGATTTGGATGTTGTACCACTTGATATATGTGGCATAGTGTT
>SNQJ01S0220426.1:2682-15130 GCA_010110895.2 Picea sitchensis | reverse complement strand
ACAATGTATCTATTTCATAGATATGATTAAAAATCCCTCTATTTCATTGATTTCTTAATCAACACCATCAAGATACTAGAGGTGAGCAACAATGACATATGAATGGGGCCAACGTTGAAATGTTTTCAAACTATATCTGTATGCATTGAAATTTGACCTAGATAGACTATTCACATCCATTAATGATATGGGAGGGTTTCTAGACTCAAATTTTACTGACACACCCACTTTCTTCCATCATCAATGCATCATGTAAACCATAAACCCAACTATTTTTCATATGTTATAGTAGATATGTTAATGATTCCAAGTTTCATATTTTTATTTGACTGAAGCTCCAGCTAGCTTGAAAAGTATCAAATTGAGATTTCAAGTTGATAAATGAAATATGAAATGAATCCAAGCTTCATCAATTGATATCATCGTAAGAGAGATGACATTAAATAATCTTGTGACGAATTTACTATACTCTCGATGAAAAAGGTTCCTCGATAATTTTATGTCATTAGTATGTAATTTTGTACAAAAATAATGGATCTTGGGAACTACACCATGGTCAAGGAACAAGCAACGATGAACGAAAATTGCATGAGGACTAGACACGTCCAACAGAAGGGACCTGCGAATGGGGCCATCATTGGAATTTTTTTCAAACAATTTTTGTATCCACTGAAACTTTTCATGGATAGACTATTGGCATGAAATAACAATATGGGAAGGTTTATGGACTCAAATTCGAATGCCACACCCACTTTATTCCATCATCACTTCATCATGTAAACCATAAACCCTAATTTTCTTTCAGAGTACCCAATTTGGTTGTTGCAAGTTTTAGGATTTCGTCGGTCTCTATTCATTTTTCTTTCAAGTTATACATTAATTTATATACAATGTAACTACATCATATCTATGATGAAAAATCCCTCTATTTTGTTGATTTTTTAATCAACACCATCAAGATACTAAAGGCGAGCAACAATGACATGTGAATGGGGCCAACAATGAAATGTTTTCAAACTGTATCTGTATGCATTGAAATTTGACCTGGATAGACTATTCACATGCCTTACCAATATGGTAGGGTTTCTGGACTCAAATTTGACTGACACAACCACTTTCTTCCATCATCAATGCATCATGTAAACCATAAACCCAACTGTTTTTCATATGTTCTAGTAGATATGTTAATGATTCCAAGTTTCATATTTGTATTTGACTGAAGGTCCAACTATCTTGCAAAGTATCAATTTGATATTTCAATTTGATATTTCAATTTGATAAACCAAATATGAAATGAATCCAAGCTGCATCATTTGATATTGTCGCAAGAGAGACGAGTGTAAATAATCTTGCGATGAATTTGCTATACTATCGATGACAAAAGTTTGTCGATAATTTTATGTCATTAGTATGTAATTTTGGACAAAAATAATGCATCTTGGGGACTACACCATGGTAAATTAACTAGGAACGAGGAACACAAATTGCATGAGGAATAGACACGTCCAATAGCAAGGACCTACGTATGGGGCCAACGTTGAAATTTTTTCAAGCAGTTTCTGTATGCATTGAAAAATTTCATGGATAGACTATTGGCTTACCTTAACGATATGGGAGGGTTTATGACTCAAATTTGAGTGACACGCCAACTTTCTTCCATCATCACTTTATCATGTAAACCATAAACCCTAATTGTTTTTTAGAGTACCCAAATTGGTTGACGCAAGTTTTAGTCTTTCGTCGGTCTCTATTCATTTTTCTTTTAGTTTCTACATTAATTTATATACAATGTATCTATGTCATATCTCTGATGAAAAATCCCTCTATTTCTTTGATTTCTTAATCAACATCATCAAGATACTAGAGGTGAGCAACAATGACATGTGAATGGGGCCAATGTCGAAATGTTTTCAAACTGTATCTGTATGCATTGAAATTTGATCTCGATAGACTATTCACATGCCTTACCGATATGGGAGGGTTTCTGGACTCAAATTTCACTGACACACCCACTTTCTTCCATCATCAATGCATCCTGTAAACCATAAACCTAGCTATTTTTCATATGTTCTAGTAGATATGTTAATGATTCCAAGTCTCATATTTGTATTTGACCGACGGTCTATCTATCTTGAAAAGTATCAAATTGAGATTTCAAGTTGATAAACCAAATATTAAATGAATCCTAGCTGCATAATTTGATATCGGTGCAAGAGAGATGAATGTAAATAATCTTACGACAAATTTGCTATACTATTGACGAAAAACGTTCATCGCTAATTTTATGCCATTAGTATGTAATTCTGTAAAAAAATAATGTATCTTGGGGACTGCACCATGGTCAGGTAACGAGGAAAAAAAATTGCATGAGGACTAGACACGTCCGACGACAGGGACCCTCGAATGGGGCCAACGCTGAAATGTTTTCAAACAGTTTTTGTATGCACTTAAAATTTTCATGGATATACTATTGGCATGCCTTAAAAATATGGGAGGGTTTATGGACTCAAATTCGAATGGCACACCCACTTTCTTCCATCATCACTTCATCATGTAAACCATAAACCCTAATTTTCTTTCACAGTACCCAATTTGGTTCTATTCATTTTCTTTCACAGTCTCTATTCATTTTTCTTTCAGGTTCTACATTAATTTATATACAATGTATCTGTGTCATAGCTCTGATGAAAAATCCCTCTATTTCGTTGATTTCCTAATCAACACCATCAAGATACTAGAGGTGAGCAACAATGACATGTGAATGGGGCCAATGTCGAAATGTTTTCAAATTGTATCTGTATGCATTGAAATTTGATCTGGATAGACTATTCACATGCCTTATCGATATGGGAGGGTTTCTGGACTCTAATTTCACTGACACACCCACTTTCTTACATCATCAATGCATCATGTAAACCATAAACCCGACTATTTTTCATATGTTCTAGTAGATATGTTAATGATTCCAAGTTTCATATTTGTATTTTACTAATGGTCTATATAGCTTGAAAAGTATCAAATTGATATTTCAAGTTGATAAACCAAATATTAAATGAATCCTATCTACATCATTTGATATCGGCACAAGAGAGACGAATGTAAATAATCTTACGACGAATTTGCTATACTATCGACGAAAAACGTTCATTGCTAATTTTATGCCATTAGTATGTAATTTTGTAAAAAAATAATGTATCTTGGGGACTTCACCATGGTCAGGTAACAAGGAACAAAAATTGCACGAGGACTAGACACGTCCGACAACAGGGACCTTTGAATGGGGCCAACGCTGAAATTTTTTCAAACAGTTTTTGTATACACTTAAAATTTTCATGGATATACTATTGGCATGCCTTAACGATATGGGAGGGTTTATGGTCTCAAATTTGAGTGAAACAACCACTTTATTCCATCATCACTTCATCATGTAAACCATAAACCCTAATTTTCTTTTAGAGTACCCAATTTGGTTGACGCGCATTTTAGGATTTTGTCAGTCTCTATTCATTTTTATTTCAGGTTATACATTAATGTATATACAATGTATCTATGTCATATATGTTATGAAAAATCCCTCTATTTCGTTGATTTCTTAATCAACACCATCAAGATACTAGAGGCGAGCAATAGTGACATGTGAATGGGGCCAACGTCAAAATGCTTTCAAACTGTATCTGTATGCATTGAAATTTCACCTGGATAGATTATTCACATGCCTTACCGATATAATAGGGTTTATGGACTGAAATTTGACTGACACACCCACTTGCTTCCATCATCAATGCATCATGTAAACCATAAACCCAGTTATTTTTCATATGTTCTAGTAGATATGTTAATGATTCCAAGTTTCATATTTGTATTTGACTGAAGGTCCAACTAGCTTGCAAAGTATCAAATTGATATTTCAAGTTGATAAAACAAATATTAAATGAATCCAAGTTGCATCATTTGATATCGCCGCAAGAGAGATGAATGTAAATAATCTTGCGACGAATTTGCTATACTATCAACTACAAAAGTTCATTGATAATGTTATGTTATTATTATGTAATTTTGTACAATAATAATGGATCTTAGGGACTACACCATGTTCAATTAATGAGGAACGAGGAATGAAAATTTCATAAGGACTAGACACATCCCACAACAAGGACCTGCGAATGGGGCCAACATTGAATTTTTTTCAAACAGTTTTTGTATGCACTGAAAGTTTTCATGGATAGACTATTAGCATGCCTTAATGATATGGGAGGGTCTTTGGACTAAAATTTGAGTGACACACCCACTTTATTACATCATCACTTCATCATGTAAACCATAAACCCTAATTTTCTTTCAGATTACCCAATTTGTTTGACGCAAGTTTTAGGCTTACGTCGGTCTCTATTCACTTTTCTTTCAGGTTCTACATTTATGTATATACAATGTATCTGCATCATAGCTATGATGAAAAATCCCTGTATTTCATTGATTCCTTAGTCAACACCATCAAGATACTAGAGGCGAGAAACAATGACATGTGAATGGGGCCAACGTCGAAAGGTTTTCAAACTGTATCTGTATGCATTGAAATTTGACTTGCATAGACTATTTGCATGCCTTACCGATATGGGAGTGTTTCTAGACTCAAATTTGACTGACACCCCCACTTTCTTCCATCATCAATGCATCATGTAAACCATAAACCCAACTATTGTTGATATGTTCTAGTAGATATGTTAATGATTCCAAGTTTCATATTTGTATTTGATTATGAAGGTCCAACTAGTTTGAAAAGTATCAAATTGAGATTTCAAGTTGATAAACCAAATATGAAATGAATCGGATCATCGTTTGATGTCGCCAAAAGAGAAACAAATGTAAATAATCTTATGACGAATTTGCTATACTATCGACGAAAAGCGTTCGCTCGATAATTTTATGCCATTAGTATGTAATTTTGTACAAAAATAATGGATCTTTGTGACTACACCATGGTAAAGTAATGAGGAACAAGGAACAAAAATTTCATGAGGACTAGACACGTCCGACAATGTGGAACATAATGAATGGGGCCAATGTTGAACAAGCAGTTTTGTATGCACTAAAATTTTCATGGATAGACTATTGCCATGCCTTAGCGATATGGGAGGGTTTTGGAGATCAAATTTGAGTCCGCACACCACTTTATTCCAATCATCCTTCATCATGTAAACCATAAGCTAATTTTCTGTTAGAGTAGCCAATTTGGTTGAAAAAAGTTTTAGACTTTCATCAGTCTCTATTCATTTTGCTTTAAGGTTATACACTAATGTATATAATGTATGCGTGTCATAGTTGTGATGAAAATTCCCTGGGATTTCGTTGATTGTAATAAACACCATCAAGACCACAGGCAAGAAGCATTAACATGTGAATGGGAACAAGCGTCTAAATGTTTTCAAGCCCAGGTATCGTATGGTAGAAATTCGACCTAGAGACTATTAGCATGCTACTTGCCTTAACAATATGGGAGGTTTATGGACTCAAATTTCTTGACACACCCACTTTTTCCCATCATCAATGCATCATGTAAACCATAAAACCCAACTATTTTTCATATGTTCTGGTAAGATATTTTAATGATTCCAAGTTTCATATTTGTGTTGTTGAAAGGTCCATCTATCTTGCAAAGTATCAATTGATATTTAAAGTTGATTATAAACCAAATATGAAATGAATCCGAGGATATGTTTGATATTGTCACAAGAGAGATGAATGTAAATAATCTTGCGGCAAATTTGCTATACTGCTCGTCGACAAAAGTTCATCAATAATTGTATTCCATTAGTATGTAATTTTGTACGAAAATAATGTATCTTGGGGATTACAACATGGTCAAGTAATGATGAATGAGGAGCGAGTGCATGAGGACGGAACCGTCCAACTTAGCCGCGGACTATGAATGGGGCCAATGTTGAAATTTTTAAAGCATTTATGTATGCACTAAAAATTTCCATGGATAGACTATTGGAATCTTGTAACAATATGGGAGGGTTTATAGACTCCAATTTGAGTGACACTTTCATCCATCATCATCACTTCATCATGTAAAACCATAAACCCTAATGTTCTTTCAAAGCACCTAATTTGGTTGGCTATAGAGTTTTAGGCTTTTGTCGATCTTTATTCATTTTTATTTTAGGTTCTACATTAATGTATATACAATGTGCTCACGAGTCATAGATGTGATTAAAAATCCCTCTATTTCATTGATTTCTTAATCAACACCATCCAACATACTAGAATTAGAAACAATGACATGTGAATGGGGCCAATGTCAAAATGTTTCAAATTGTATCTATATGCATTGAAATATGACTGGATAGATTATTTGCATGCCTTCTTGACCTATGGGAGGTTTCTGGACTCAAAATTTAGTGACACACCCACTTTCTTCCATCATCAATGCATCATGTAAACCATAAACCCTAATTTTCTTTGGGAGTACCCAATTTGATTAGCATGAAGTTTTAGGCTTTATTCGGTTTTTTATATGTCTCATCAAACTTTAGTATTTGTCATTGTTTGGTCATTTGTTACTCATTGAGGGGATAATTTGAGGCATTATTGAAATTTCCTTGAGCTCTTCCAATATTGTCTTGTATTTTATTCTTGTAAATGTCGTCAACTATCTACCGTAACATCTAAGAAAGGAAATGATCTTTCTAATGGAATATTCCACCAAATTAGAATTCAACCTTTGTCCCCTCGGGGCCTTATACTTATCTTCCATATTTTGGGGTGGATAAATTTCCCCACTCCCCTATTCAACAAAGTGTTAGCTTCCATATTTATAGGACCATGCAAATAATTCTTTCTATTCTTAAGTATGTTAATTGCTTGGCTAGCAATTCTATCCTCCTCAATTCCCATTGTGATGTTGAGTTCATTCTTCATTCTACATTAATTTTGGTGGGTATACATTCTTTGTATTTAAGAACAACTTAGTTAATATGGTCATGGGATACCTTCATTTAATTTTACATTTACTAGTGGTAACATTGGTCAAGCCGGGTGATGGGTAATTTTCTTTCTCGTAATTTCATGAGGTGGATTCTTCCTTTGGTTCTAGTTATTAGTTTGATTCATATTATGGCAACAAAAAACTTATATTATCCATCTTCCAATTCTACCACAATTGATCCACTATCAAATTATTTATTTCCTTTAAGCAATCCTCTAGTTATACTACCCTTTCCTTTTTCATTCATATGCTTCAAATGTATGCGCTTCTAGAGGAATTCACTGCAAATGACCAACTCCTCATTCACTATTGAGCTATTAAATCCAATGGTATTCAATATTCTCCTGTTTTTTAATGCAATTGGGTTGGCTCACCAATCATCAATGACTATTTATCCTTCTTGGTGGTCACAATTTAGGTTTCTCTAACTATTTTTCTCTCCATCATAATGATTATTCTATAATCATAATGATTATTCTATAATCACCATCAAATATTATTAAATTGGGTAGAGTGAGATCTTCTATTTCCATATGAAATTGAAATCATTTATAGTCCAATTGATAATGTTGCGGTGATCCTTGGAATCTATTGAATTCATTCAATATGGAAATGTTCATTGATCACCTTGTCGAAGCGATTGATGGTTTTTATTGTCAACCAACAACTCTAGTGGCCTCAGTTTTGATTTCTCTAACTTTCCCCATGCATCCTTCATCATATTGTTTACTATGGAACCATAATCTAATAACATATTGGTTAGAAGCGATCTCCTATTCCATATGTATTTTTGTGCTCTATCCTTGTCTAAGATCATAATGTTTGTAACTTATACTCCTTGATTCATCGTATCAATAAATTTTTTGTATTGATGTACATTAATAGTTTAATTGATTGTCATGATATCCCTATGAATATGTAGAATTAATTATTCCCAAGTTTCTCATAGATCACCTTGTTGAAGCCCTAGTTATAGATTTTAGCATCTATCAACTCATTGTTCAGTAATGTGTAGGTCAACATGAATTATAGAGTTCTCTTATTTGTATCATGCATTCTGTAACATCCCATTTCTGAAACTAGGGACACTTATTCTTTGAGGACACTTGCCATGATGATACGGACCGCACGATGTTGGACCTTATATATTTGATTATGATGTGATTATTGAGATATTATGATGTGTTACTATTCATGTAGGCGGGTGCTATTGACTCAGTTTATTGGTGTGCAGGTTTGTGACCTTGGGGATGCACGGAGGCATCGATGAACCCCCTTGGACTCGGTTGAGTCCCGGGGAAGTGTGCTGGGTTGATTTGTTGCTTATGATGTTGATTTGATGTGATGATTTGATGTGACATTGACATGATTATTGGTGATGCAGGCTAATGATATCTTGCGACTTGACTCATATGGAGTAAAGGGCCACACACAATTGCGAGAGAGGAGTTGAGGGAGAGGGTGGGCCAATGACCACGCCCGCCGCCCTGCCTCACGCCGTGGCTCCAGGCGTATGTTAGCGATTACCTAGTTGAGGACCCATGATAACGTGAGAAATTTGCGGCGATCGCTCACTGATGATGATTCTAAAGTGCAATAAGGTCGGGGCGTTATTCCTTAGAGGCATTTAGTCTCCCATAAGTTCACCTGATGGATTTTTGACTCTAGGGGTTATAGAGTCTAACAATCAGTTCAGTCGGCCAGTGGCACCCTTGGAGCCCATAGTCCGTCCTGAAGGGCAAGTCGCTGTAGTCTAGAGGCGAGTGGCACCAGCAAAATACTGACTTTGAAGAACGTCCACGCGATAAAGGTGGTTGTTGGAGTCAGCCCAATTATCCCTAAGTCTTCAACACATGAATAAAACCTTAAGAAATTCACTTAACCAATCGTCGCCTAACTCAAAATCTAAACCCTAAGCCTAAGACCTTCTAGAAGCCCAGGAAATTTAGGTGTGGCCTTAACTTTTGGAAATTTCAAAAACAACAAAAGAGAAACAGAGCTGGGACCATCTCCTTCATGTCAGGTGTCTGCTTAATAAAACCCGGCCTCCATCGCCCGGGATCTTGCCCAGTAATCCATCTCCCATATGCTCGTCTAGTCCACTTTACCACGTCGCCATCCCACCTGTGGTAAATCCTCCTTATTCATTTTGGTGAAATATTTACCTTCCCCGATACTGGTTTGCCTTAAACAAATCTCTCTTTGATCCCGAAAACACAAATACATTAATGGTCAATTAATTGATATATCTGAGGTTTTATAAAAAAAAGGAAAAAAGAAAAAGAAAGGGGAGATGAAAATACAAATAAGTATATTTATTTATATACAACTACAAACCAATAAGTTAAAGCATGGGAAAGGGGAAATAAAGAAGTTAAATATATAAACTATCCTACAAAATGTAGAAAATGGAAATAAATAAATAAATAAATGAAATGTGTACATGCTTTGATTTTAAAAAATAAAATAAAAATCAATTTGGATTATACAAGCGAATTAAACTAAAGGGTGGAGAGAAAGTCAAAGAGGGGAAAAGAGGAAGGCTAAATTGAAAAGGGGATTAGGCTTTGAGGGGATAAAGGGGAGGGGAGGAAAGGGAAAGAAGGGGCTTTGGTTTGGGCTGAGATTGGATTGCTATGCAAGAGAGGAGAGACTGACTGATTATCTAGTAGGAGTTGGGAAGCCTCGGTATGGCTGTGAGTGGTAGCCTTTCGGCCTTAGGTGAGGAGCTAGAGACTTCACGGTTGGTGTAGCCTTCTTGGCTCCAGGTGAGAAGAAAGTACCTAAGTTTGGTACAGGAGGTAAGGTGAGTTAATTGGTGTCAATGACGGGGAGAGGCAGGGAAGCCGAAATTTGGAACTACCCGAGGAATCATCGCGGCAGGCAGATTTGGCCAAGGTATGATACTGGAACGCCCCCGAGCCGCAAAGGGGCCAGGGGGGCTGAGGGGGAAGAAGAGTACCCCTAGCGTTTGGCTGGGAGGTACCGGTGAGTTGGTGGCTGTCGGCAAGCAGGAGAAGGAGCAGGAGCGGCTGGAGCACCGGAATCATCGCGGCAGGCAGATTTGGCCAAGGTATGATCCTGGAACGAGTAGAGTAGAATGTACCTCGATATATTGCTTAGAATGTCTTCATTTTTTTATAAATAGGATAGCTGAGGGTTCTGTTGTTTCTGTTATTTTCCCTTGTGGGAGTTTTGGGGCAGTAGGGTTTACCCTTTTTCTCTTGGGCATTGTTTTGGGTTTGGGCCCTTGCTATGATCCCCGTTCTCGTTTTCCCTTGAGCATAAATTTTTACACCGTGAGCTTGCTGGCAGTGAGGTTGATTCTTGAGACCCCTGCGTTTATTTTCATTGGGCCTTTTGTTCCTTAGTTTTATCTTGGGGTTCCCTTGCTGCCTGGTCGACTCTATTTCCACCTTGCAGGCTTTGCACAGTAGGGTTTTCTTCCTTTCAGTTGGTAGTTGCTGTTGTACCTGGGTGCACGTTTTTTTTGTGGTTTCTTCCTTTTCCTTGAGCGTGGCCGCCTGGACTGTGGTCGTATAGTAAGGCTGGGCGTCCACCTTGTGTTTTGGGCGCTTGGGACGAGGGTCTTCCCTTATTTCTCCAGCTGTAGGAATAGATTTCCTATCGCTGCCATTTTGCAGTGCGCAACAGCCTTCCTGGAACCCCACGCTGTTTTCAGATTGTTTCCGACCTCAAATCGCTTCAACAAATTTGAAACGGACATAAGGTGACCCAAGAACCTGATTGCATACCTATATCTATTTCATCATTACTATACTCATAGCTGCGACCTTCAAGGCTGGATAAGCAATGAGCTTACTGTGTATATCGTGTGAAGGGTGAACGTAGGTGACCTTTGGGAAATAATATTAACTTCTAATTGATTTTTAATGTTGATGCTTGTTCACGCAACTATTCTGCCAGGAGAGAACAATCAAGAATGACGCCCCTAGAGTAGCCAAGGGTCCATTTCGTATGGATACCGGCGTTTTACCATGCCCTTAAGTGACCAGCGAGTTTCGCGTGGTTTAAGAGCCCGTGCTGCCTCACCTAACCGCCTGAAGATTTAAATATTTTTATTTTAATTGGGCGCCTGGACGTGTCATGGCACCCAGCGCAACTCCTAACCCAGCACCGCACTCAGAAACTCAGATTTCCTTACCTTAAGAGCTCTGCAGAAGATAATAAGCGAGAAATGACTTGACTGTGCAATGCGTTGGGGTTTTAGGTTTTGGTCCGTCAAAAACCCTTGGTTTTAGGTTGCTGTATTTTTAATCAAAATTAATAATAAAAAGGGTACTACCCTTACCCCCAGCGACACCACTGCAATGCATAACCAGTTACCATATTAAAGACGTCCTCGCCATCCCCAATGACTGGCGGTAACGTTTATTCAAATAAAAATACAATAGCATTACCCTTTTTCCCAACGCCTGTAATGTTTATTCGTAAGATAAGGTTGACTGTTTATATTTCGATAATGATAGATGCTTAAGTTGAAATGTTAATAATGCTGTTGACTTGGATATTTATTAAATTGCCATTTCGCAATGACTGTACCTGTTCGGTCATGAGTAAATACGGTTAAATGAAACTAGCGAAGCTTAACTGCAATCGGAAGGGTTGCTCATTAGCAATGGTGATCTTGTTTAATTTGCCCTAACACTATTGTTTTAATTTGCCATGTTAAATGTGCAATCAAATATTAATATTAGTTGCTGAACGTTAATTCTAAGTTGAAGGCAGTATTAGGTAATGGCTTAATTACTTTATTAATATCCTGTGTTGAATTGTTTTGCTGGTGAAATCGCAATATAATGATGATGATGGAATTTATTCAATGTCTCCTTAATTATTATAGTGTTTAATTGAGTCATTATTAGGGTTACCGTTATACGAACGGATATGAAGGTTATCTATTGTCAACGTGCTATAAAATCCTTGAATTTGTTGGCACGTGCGTCTGTCAACATTTAGGGTGTGAATGTGTTGTCTTTATTTAGGAGTTAGCCAACAAATTGACAGGGGCCTTTATTGCAACGCATGTTATAAAGATTCGGCACCATTTCCCCACACTTGCCCTCCCTAGAATTATTCTCCGGGATTGTAATTAATATTTGATGAAGGACAACGATTACACGTGTTATTGGTAGTGTTAGAATAGGCACTATTTTATTTACTTATGGTAAGTTTATATGCATGATGTTTAGATTGAAGGCAATTTTAATACTTGTGAAATGCTATTATTAATCTCGTCGCAGGCAAAGTATTCATTTATTGGATATTCATTGATTGGATATTCAATTATTGTTACGCATTATTAGATTTATTTTCATTAAATTGTTTTTCATTAACAATAAATGGTTATTCATTAAATGGTCTGCATTAATTGTTTAAAACTAATAGAAGGGTAACATTGTTCGGGGTAAGATGGAGGTGAATTTGATACTAACATTT
>SNQJ01S0220425.1:0-15067 GCA_010110895.2 Picea sitchensis | reverse complement strand
GATGTTGAATGTGCCTTTGTTTATTTCACTGCATTATTGTGATCATCATTGAGTGCCTTGTAAAGATTTTAAAAGAAGCATAATTGTTTAAGCACGGTAACAACTGATTCACCCCCCCCCTCTCAGTTGTCCAACATTATGTAGCCATGATGTTGTGCAGACTCTTCGGAAAAAAGAATCCATCTCATTTCCCCGCAGAATGGGTGCCCTTTTTAGCAGAAGCATCAGAAGGATATAGTTTCAACTAGGATAAGATTTTATCTGATAATATAGCCAAAGAGGTTTCGGATTACAAAGCTACAAGAGCCCGAGGTCAACCAGTGGCCTTTTACATGTCAGCATACATCATGGAAGCAATTTTTTTTATGACTCCATTCCCTCTGATGAATTGGAGTTGGAACATAACCTGCCCTGAACCCATTTACAAATATCACTTTGAGTTGTGGGAAGAGAACACAAAAAATTTGTTTTACAAAATTTGTCATTTCGTGGTAATACCAATGCATAAAATGTTTTTCAGCTGTGACCCTCCTCGCATTTCTGAAGCAGTTTCAAGTAACCTCAAGATAATAGAAGACTGGTTCATTGAAGAAAGATTCTCCTACATCAAGGTTTATGGGTGCTCAATTCCCCCTCAAGTGCTTCCAAAATTCCTCCCGGATAGACTGGTGTGTAGGGAAGTAGCACACCAAATAGTAAAAGGCGGTATTGGAATAGAGCTAAAGGTAGCTCAAAAGAAGTACTTGCCAATCTTCCATTTGCACATCGGGAAATTTTCATTACAAAATTTGGGACATTCTAGGGTGGAAGCAGAAGCACTCGAAGAAGTTAAACTATTAAATATTGAGTACAAAAGGCATGACCCTTACCAATTAGTGAACAAACACTTGATACACTGCAATATGAAAGCATATGAACGTGAGGAGTCCCCTTAGGACGACATATTCAAAGGGACCAAGTTTTATAAAGAAGTGTTAGAAAGAGTACAAACACTGTTGTCTGACCTACAAGTTATCTTTCGGACCTTTCAGAAGCATAGACGGAGTGGTCTTCCCCAAGTAATTCAAGGAGAAGAAATCACCCTCCCCCAGGAGCAAGAAAGTGTTTCCCCAGATTTCGAGCAGGAAGCACAGAAGAAGGGAAATCCCAAAAAATCCCTACAGGATATGGAAAGGCCTCCACCAAGCAAAAATACCGAAGCAAAGAAAAGATTAGGGAGACCTCCCAAATCTGGTAAGCCTACTGCCCCTTCATCACCCGGTGTTGATGCCAATACGCCTAAGGCAGCAAGAGGGAAAGGATCTACAGATCTAGGGAGTCCCATAGCTTCCTTAACCCCCTTACAATCCACTTTTGGACTCCCACAGACAGGGGCTCTATTTGTTGATGACCTCACCTCTATTCCCATAGATGAGATTCCTCCTTATGATTATTTTTTCAGCAGAAAAAGGAAGGTCATCTTGGAATAGGAGATGCATAAGAAGGAGGGGAATACGGTAAAAAAAACATAAAGTCTTGATAGACGGACATAATTTGGAGGAAGAATATTTCGCTACATAGATAGCAGGTTCCATGGGAGCCATGGCAACAACAAACTTTTTTACCGTGGGAAAAATGAGAACAAGGATAAAGAAGAGTGATAAAATCATAGAACAATTACAAGAGTAGTTAAAGAATGCTGAGGAAAACATTAGAGAAGAAATGAGTAAAAGCTTGGAGTAGACAAGGGCTGCCAAAAGGTTAGAGGTTCAATTACTCAAAACAAGTTTGGATGAAATGAGCCAGGAAATACAAACAAGTCAGTTATAGATTACTCAGCAAAAGGAGCATGCAAAACAGTTGCAGGCTAGATTAATATTGATGGAAGATCAGATTATAGACCTAAAATCTTTCTAGGCCCAGTCACTGGAAGTGCATTCAAAAATAGAAATTGAACAACAGAAATTGATTTCCAAAATAGAAATTGTTCAGAATTACTTTCAAGACATAGATAATGCCTTTGATAATATTATCCTGAGGGAAAAAGAAGCCAAAGCAGTGAGGATTACTCTCCAAAAGGAAATTATATATTCGACAAGTGAAGAGGTATCCAAAACTAAGAAAGTATCAGCCACAGAGAAAATCAGAGGCGACATCATGCTCAAGCTATGGGAAACCAACATAACTGAAAGCAAAAGAATAGTCAAAGAAATCAGAGATGACTGCGAATAATTTTTTGATCTTTTAGACAAAGGGTCATTAAATATTGGAAAAGGCAATTGTAGAGGACTTTTGGGACATATCAATATTGTAAGACATCAATTAAATTTTAGGGAAAATTTGAGTGAAATCCAAATGGAAATTTCACAACTAAGAAAAATGGATGTCACCCTAATAGACAGGTTGTTATTTGAGCCTAACTTAAAACTACAGTCAATAAAATTTGCAGATAAAGGAGTCGATGACCATCTTTCCAATATTCAAAGAAAGGTTATCTATTCGAGGCAAGAGACCTTCCAGAACCCCCCAAAAATTTTACATAGTTCTTGGAGAGATGCATTAAATGTATTGAATCAAAAGAAGGAGATTCATAAACAAAGTAAAAGTATTATTTGGAAGAGCTTTACTTCCAAGGAAATGTAAAAATGGAGAAGATCATGCAAACAGTTTCGGATCTATTTTTTAAGAAATAGTTAGTCACTAGGAATTAGGAAATCACCAACTATCTTAAGATTGGTGGTTTTGTATAAATGTAATTTTTCAAGACTAAGAAATGGATTTTTTCTAGATGGATTTAAAGAGAAAACTTTGTTTTGCCTGAATTAATATAATACATATTGAAGATTCTGGATCTGGTCAAGCCTGAGTTATGTGTTTCTCTTTTATTCTATTTTTATTTCATACTTTCATTTGAAGTGTTTCATGTGGTAATTTCTATTATAGTGATTGAACAGTCAGATTATCTAATCATTTGCAGTTTTTCCTCTGTATCATCTTTCAGCGGATATAAGACCTATGACCGTTTTAGGACTCTGAAATTGTATGCTTTTGCAAAGTTATCATCCATCTTTCTTGTATTAACTTAAAATGAGATTCCTCTTAAATTGATGCCTTATTTTTGTCATACGACTATATATTTCCTTTTCTTTCTTCATTATGTGCATCTTATTCATTAAAATTGACTCAAATACTAGAAGTGGCCTTTATTTCTGTTATACTATTGATTCATAATTCGGAAGTTCTATTTTTATTAATTCGAACCAAAAATTTGCGACCCTTGGAAATATTTTTGATTTACAAAAAAGAAACCCTCAGCTTTCATGACTGTTCCAATTACCAAACAACCTAATATAGAACCCGATCTATCAGATCAGACGAGCATCATGTTAAACCTATTCAATACCATCTTACAAAAAGAAAATACACGGGTAGAACTTGAACGTTCATGGGTTGCAATTGAAAGGGATATTAACATCCAACAACAATGGGAAGCTAGGCAGAGATAATTAAAGAACAAACTGTGATCTCGCTCTCCATTAAACTAGTCCTTTTATCCTTTAATTATCTTGGATGCCTTGACGGTATACTTTAAATCCTTAAAGTATAAACTCAGGAACAACATATTTTTGGCTTTGTTGTCGGGGACGAAGAAACTAATCTTTTCCCTGGCAAAAACGACATTGACACTTTCTTTCTTTGATAGTGAAAAAAGATCGAAAAACTTTCTAAGGATACTTTTATCTTTCACTTGGCGACTCCACATTTTTTAAACTGGATTCTACCCGAAAGAACACCAAAAAGAACCTAGACGATAAGCAGACTTCGCCAGTTTCTGATCTGGAAAATATTTTAAAATCAAGAAACGCCAGAGGAACACTTGAGAGATCCCTCTCCCTCCCCCTGTTGATCGATACGTTCTCTTTTCCCAAAGTGCACACTCCTACTACCAAACACTCTGATGAATTCCCTGTGTATTCTAATTTAACCCTCGTCGATTCTCTGATATGTTCGTCTTATGAGTCTGGAAGAACAAGTTATTTTCATATTGGGCCTTATTCCTCTATTTTCTTGTGCCTTGATGATCAGTTCCCTACAACTCTTCTATCACATTCAAGTACAACCCAAAATCTACCAAGCTTCTGTGAGCTTTCTCCTCACACACCCGAAGTTTCAATCTCAAATCTATCAATAGCTACGCATGGATGTGCAGGGGCTGGAGGCAGTGTTGTAGGTGGTGTTGCAGGAGGAGCGGCAGGTGGCCAAGTATCACTCCCTGGAATTTTCGCTAAGGTGGCTTCTAGATATGCCCCTCTTGTCCTCCCAGTTCCCTTACATGACCTTCCAGAAAATTACATGAAAAATCTCCCAAAATTTACAGGGGGAGGTGATTTAACCGCATAAGAAGACATCAATTTATTTGACCAATTTTTCGATATCCTAGGACTCGAACATGAAGATGTCTACTCTAGACTCTTAGTACAAACTTTCGAAGGGTAGGTTAGAACCTGGTTCCAAGGATTAGCAATAGGATCTTTAAGTTCATACGATGAGCTCGAAAGCGCTTTCATCAGACAATGGGGAGAAAGAAGAGGTCACCTCTATTATCTGACCAAATTCGGGGCTCTTAGAAAAAAGCATTCTGAATCAGTTCTCGAATTCACCCAAAGATTTAATAAATTGTATAATAAGATTCCCATCGATGTCAAACCTTCTCAACCTGTAGAGAAAGTAACTTTCGCTGGAGCTTTTGACCCTAATTTCGCCTTACTATTAAGAGAGAGGAGATCAGTAGACCTCACCAAGATGCAAGATGATGCCCTAGAAATTGAATCAAACATGATGGCTTCAGGAAAGCTAAAAGCGAAAATGGAGGTTAGGAACAAATACACCAGAAGATATAGAGAACAAGGAGGGTCTTCAGGGTCAGGAAGATCTCCGGAAGACAAAATGGACGACATGGCTAGGATAATTAAAGAATTGTCTAATAAGATTTCGAAAATGGAATTAGAGCGGACAAAAAATGACCATTTTCCCATAAATTATTTCAGAAGGAATCCCAATCCTCAAGTCCCACAAAGACAGATTAAGAATGAGGATCAGAAAATCCCAACCCCCTTCAAGAGTGAAAACTTCATTGGAGAAGAAGATTTAGAAGATTTTTAGGAATTAGAGAAAGATATAAAAAATCTGGGTGATGATGAGCCACAACCCTATTTATCAAGACAAGATTATGAAAAATTCTTAAATAAAGAAAATAGATTGGAAAATGACCTAAATGGTAGTACTTCTGAAGATTTGACCTACCAGGGTATTGTCGATGGTATAATGGTCGAGCTTCAACATAAGTACAATCTAAGGCCTAGAAACAGGAGTGTTGCAATTGCCCAAAAGAAAAAGATCTTGCCGAGGAGCGAGACAGACGAGATAGTTTCAAAAAATGTTGAAAAACAAACTAAAAAAATTAACATAACGGACACACAGCCTACCAAGACTAAGGTAGCTGAAACACTCACAGTCAAAACACTGAAAGCGAAAGCTCCTGCAACTGAAACAAAACCTTCACCATAAAAGAAATCTGATAAGAAGGGAATCAAAGCCCAAACCATTGAGAATGACAAAATTGTGGGAAATTTCAATCTGGAAAATGAAATCAATAAAATCAAGATCCCCATACCTCTTGTCGAGATGGAAAAAAAACCAACGTACAGAAAACAAATTGCCAAGTTGATTAGTTTTTCGGAAGATGAAATCCAAGCCGATGTCATTAACTTAGAAGACGACAAGCCGAACATAGTTTTTGGCCCTCATTTCGAAGGCACCAAAGACACTGTTGCTCCCTTCTATATCACGTTAACCTTTTTCGACCAACTACTCCATAACTGTATGCTTGATTCTGGAGCATCCCACATTGTAATTCCTAAAGCCATTATGGATAAATGGGGTCTCGAAATTACTAGGCCTTATGGAGATTTATATTCTTTCGATTCTAGAAAAGTTAAATGTATAGGCATGATTAAAGACTTGGTGGTAAATCTGGCTCAAATACCTGCGAAAATCATTATCATGGATGTAGTGGTCGCTGATATCCCCCCAAAATATGGTATGTTGTTATCTAGATCCTGGGGTGCCAAGCTTGGGGGGTCCCTCCAACTTGACATGACATATGTTATGATCCCAGTTTTCGAAGGACAGTTCACACACCTATACAAAGAGACCAAGTTAGTGTTCATGGTAAGTGATCTGCGCAACCCGAATAATCACCCTGTATATATTGTTGATCAGGATCTAGGTAATTGTATCTTATCCATTGACGATGATATTGTTTTAGGTATAGATGAAAGTTCTACATAAGAAAAAACAGAAAAAGAAAAAAATATAAAAAATGTATATAGCACTAGTGTGTGGATGATGTTTTTTTACGGTGCTTCATCTTACCTTAGAGCTGGAGTAGGGGCGCTCCTTGTGGCCCCTGATAATCAATTCATAATCCTTTTTTCCTATAGACTCTAGTGGAATGTGGACCACAATAATAATGTATGCGAGTATGAAGCCTTAGTATTAGGGTTGGAAGCCGCTAGGAGAATGAAAATAAAAAACCTTGAAATATTTGGTGATGCCGAGCTAATCATAAAACAGGTAAGCCGACAGTATTAGGCCAAACATCCTAGGCTGAGGTCTTACTGGAATTACATCTGGGATCTGATCAAAAATTTCTTCTCCTTTGTCAAAGTCCACTACATTCCAAGAACTGAAAACCAACAGGCCGATGCGTTAGCCAAAGCAGCCTCAACCTTCACACCTCCCACCGCTTTCAAACTAAAATACCATATACAAATGAGACACCAACCTTCCATACCCAATAACATACAACACTGGCAAGTTTTTGAGGATGATGAACAACTGCGTAAATTTTTAGAATCGATAGATGAGTTTGTCGAAACTCATGCCGACCAAGAAAACTAAAATGATCCTGTTTGGATCATGCAGGAAGGGGAATACCCCCAGGAATTTCACGATAAAATCGCCAATCATCGAATGCTTTTTCTAAAAAATAACCAGATCCCCAAGGGATTGATTCCCTTGGAAAGGTTATTTAATCAAGATGATATCCCATTAAGATCCACCTTACAACCTCAACCTGAAGAGGTTGAGGACTATGACATAGGAACCAAAGAAAACCCTTGCTTGGTGAAACTGTCTAAATACCTATCCCCAGAAACCAAAAGTAAATACGCTGAGTTGCTTAGAAAATATAAAGATTTTTTTGCTTGGTCTTACGAAGAATTGAGAACTTATTATACTTCTATAATCGAACATAAAATTCCTTTGAAACCGGGTGTCAAGCCTTTTAAACAGAAGCTCAAAAAGATAAACCCTATCCTACTACCAGTAATTGAAAAGGAAGTCAAAAATCTCTTGGACGCCAAAATCATCATCCCACTAAGATATTCTGAGTGGGTGGCTAATTTAGTCCCAATAAGAAAAAAAATGGCAAAATCAGACTGTGTGTTGATTTTAGAAACCTGAACCGATCATCACTCAAAGACAATTATCCATTGCCTAAGATGGACCATGTTTTAGAGAGAGTAGTTGGAGCTAACAGAATATCAATGATTGATGGTTTTTCAGGTTACAATTAGATCACAGTACACCATGATGATAAGGAAAAAACGGCTTTCACTACCCCTTGGGGTACCTTCATGTACGATAAAATGCCTTTCAGCTTGATGAATGCAAGGGCAACCTTCCAGCGAGACATGGACATCACTTTCGTGGGTGAGAAAGATAAATTCATTGTTATCTATCTCGATGATCTGACCGTTTTTTCAAAATCTGATGTGGAACATCTAGTACACCTGAAGCAAACTTTCGAGAAATGTCATAAATTTGGTTTGTCCCTCAATCCCAAAAAATCTCATTTTGTTATGCAAGAAGGTAAGCTATTGGGTCATGTAGTGTCAAAATACGGAATCAAAATCGATCCTAAAATAATTGAGGCAATAGATACTATAAATATCCCTAGAAATGTAAAAGAAATCCAATCCTTCCTAGGAAAAATAAATTTCTTGAGAAGATTTATCCCTAACTTCGCTGAAATTGTGAAGCTGATCACAGATATGTTGAAAAAGAACAGTGAGATGAAGTGGAAAAGTGAAGACAAGGCATATTTTCAATGAATCAAAAAAGTTATTAGCGAAGCGCTAGTCTTAGCAAGTCCTTATTAGACAAAAGAATTTCTGATTTTTTCCTTCGCTTCCGAACACACTATCACAGCTATATTGTTAAAGAAAAATGAAGAAGGCTTTAAACAACCCATTGTTTTTTTCAGTAAAAATATGAGAGACGCCGAGTTGAAATATAATATACTAGAAAAACAAGCTTACGTAATGGTAAAGGCTCTCAAGTCCTTCAGAACATACGTATTACATTCGAAGATCATAGCCTATGTTCCTACAAGCTCTGTCAAAGACATACTGGTTCAGCCAGATAGTGATGGGAGAAGAAGCAGATGGCTAGCTAAGATTCAGGAGTTCGATCTTGAATTCAAACCAACAAAACTCATTAAAGGCCAAGATCTGGCTAAATTGTTGGCCGAATCCAACTTTCAAGCACTTGGAATAAATCAGCTACAAGAAGACGAGAGTTCTCTAGAGATAAATGAACTCGATTTCGCTACACCTACGGTTGAGATTGAAGATAGGTTTTCCTCTTCAGTCTGGCATCATGATATTGTTTCTTATCTATTGAATCTTCAATGTCCTAGTGAATTAACCCCATCTAAATCCAGGACACTGAAGTTGCATGCTATAAAATATTGTATTATAGATGGAAAATTATTTTGGAAGGACCCCCTAGGTTTCTTGTTGAGCTGCTAAGTCGAGACCAAAACTGAAAAGGTTATAGATGAATTCCATGAGGGAGTGTGTGTAGGACACCATGCTTGGTGATCCACAGATTATAAAATATTAAAAGCTGGATATTATTGGCCCAAACTTTTCACAGACGTAAATACTAAAGTTCGAACTTGTATTCCCTGTCAGTTGTTTACAGGTAAATAGAAAGTTCCATATTTGCCTCTAATTCCAGTTAAAACCAAAGCCCCTTTTCAGCAGTGGGGTCTTGATTTCATCGGAGATATTCACCCACATTCCCGTGCTTGGCACAAGTGGATTCTAACCGCAACGGACTATTTTACTAAGTGGGTGGAAGATATTCCCACGAGAAACGCAACTAGCGCAGTTGTAATCAACTTTCTAGAAGAAAACATTTTATCCAAATTCCACTGTCCCCGAAAAATAGCCACCGACAATGCACAAGCATTCAAATCGATGGCTATGATAAGATTTTGCCAAAAATTCAGCATCATATTAGGACACTCTACAGATTATTATATGTAGGACAACGGTTTAGTTGAGTCATCTAACAAAAGTCTCACAACTGTGATTAAAAAAATATTGACTGAAAACAAGAAGACGTGGCATATCCATTTGAAATACGCTCTATGGGCCAACAGGATAAGTACCAAAAGGGAAATTGGAATGTCCCCTTTCCAGATGGTATATGGCACTAATGTTATCTTACCAATCAATCTTTCTCTACCAGTAATGAAAATTTGGCAAGATTCGAACGAAGAACCTAACGACATTACTAGAAGAGCAAACCAGCTGGTCGAAGTTCAACAAAATAGAGCAGAAGTAAATGAAAAGTTGCAGAGATATCAGGATAAGATGAAGGCTTTATTCGATCAAAAGGCTAAGGATAGAGATTTCCTCCCTGGAGATCTGGTACTAAAATGGGAAGCCAGAAGAGAAGATGCTGGCAAACACGAAAAATTCGACTCCATCTGGTTCGGCCCTTATAGAATCTCGGCCTCAAAAGGAGAAAAAAAAATTTCATTAGAAAATCTAAATGGAGATATTCTAAGCTCCCCTGTAAATGGGTGATATCTTAAACACTACATGTAGTAATATGTTTTCGAACTTCCATTGTATATACCGGTTTGTTTTCATGTTTTCTTTATAGTTACATTGCTTTCAGGAGATTCAAAAAAATAATAATAAATAAATAAAAATCAAGATTTTTCAGAGGATGCAAATACAAAGCAGTTCAAATCTAGCAGTTCAAAGAGTTAGTATGAGTGTCTGACAGTTATCAGTTGTTCACAGGAAAAGCGTCAGGACTCAAGAGACCAATTATACTACAGGGGTAATCTGCATGGATAACCATGATAAATACTTGCCTTAAAGGTAATGAGTAAACAATCTTCTGGCTATAAATACGAAGAACTATTAAGGTATGAACTCTGACCCGAGAACCTAAGTTAAAAATATCCTAATATGTACAAGTGAACGAGATTCTAATTTTCATGACAGTATAAATAAAATAATATATATATATATATTTAAAAATATAAATAAATTATATAAATAAATGATTAATACTCGTTAGCACTCCTAATTTTTTGAGGTTCTCTCACCTTTCCACTCCGATCACTATCAAGCTTACTCTTCACCCAACCTTGTTTTTCTCCCTTTAAGTCTCATCTTAATTTTGGAAATGTTCAAACTAACTTTCGAAGCAAAGATAGGTAAAATCCTATGTTTTTCCTAAGCCTTGGCTTAACCGGAAGTATGTCTATGCTAATCTTAACCTTTTAAGTCTTTATACCATAAATAAAAACATCGTTTTTGCTCAAGTGAAGTCCCTAAAAAAAATATAAATAAATAATGTTAATAAGTTTTCCCTGAGATTCTCCATAAAGTTAGAGTATCTGAGGGCCAAAAGTAGATCAATCCAAAGATTTTTTAATAAGTTGACAGACCTTTTCTTAAAAAAAAAATAAAAAAAAAATTTAGCAGTATATTTTCCCTGAGTATGTTACATACTTATTGATTGCCCCCACTTCATAAAAAATATGTATATAAAGAGATGGTGAAAGGAAATTTGTTATCAATTGCCCCCATCTAATATAAAGAGGTGGTGAAAGGAAATTCGTTATTGATTGCCCCCATCTAATATAAAGAGATGATGAAAGGAAATTCATTATATGATTGCCCTCATCTCAGCATTTAAATGCTAAAATTAATGAAGTGGTGAAAGGAAATTCAATGTGGAAAATCTGATAACTTCACCGGGGTACTGAACAGCCCCGCTGGCAGTGAAGCAATGTCTCCATAACAGACAAGGCTATTGTACACAAATTGCAAGATGCTCTGGTATTTTTCTTCTTTCATCCAGATTACACTCTAAGATTATGGGATTCCAGATTACACTCTAAGAGTCTCTCAATGTGAATACGATCAAATAAAAACTGGTAGAATGGCTAATCTTGTTTTGATTATCTTGCACAAGTCTGAGGTCAGTTTTATAAAGGGAAATCTATGTGATCTTATTTTGAGATTGTCGAACGCTTTAGTTTTGAAATTTTTCCAAAGTTAAGGTCGGAATCTTTATCCTCATAGTAGGGTTTTCACAACTATGTCTCACAGACCGAAATAACTAACTCCATTTACCCAATAAAAGGCACTAAGTCTGCCCGTTCTCCTCGTCCCACAAGGAGACGAGGTCCCCAATTGGAGCCTAAGTTGAAACTAGGTTTTAAACTTTTTACCTCTAAAACTAAAAATTTTCTCTCTCGGGATTAGGCTTTTCATAAGGTATAATCCTCACTATCAGTCCAAAAAGACAGGTACTGAAGTCCCGAAATGATTTCATTTCTTCGTTATAATAAAATACAGAAAGCTCAAGTGTTATTAAAGTCTAGATGCATATTCTGTAAAGTTCTTTAAATCTCAACAAATTAAAACCCTAAAGGAGTTAATTAACCATCTTTTAACCTTTCAGGATTCGGGGTTTACTCAGAACAATACGTTTTCAATACATTTTGAATTGCGAAATCTCGATTCCCTATTTCCTGAAAGAAGTGGAAGTCAGTATTAATCCTGATTAATTAAAACTAATCCCATCGCGATTTCAGGATTCGGGGTTTAGTGGTGACATACCTCATGTAACCGCGATCCACGAAACCCCAAAACGCAAAGTCCTGACTCAATACCGAAGTTAAGGCCTAAAACTAATCCCATCACGATTTCTGGATTCAGGGTTTAGTGGTGACATACCTCATGTAACTGCAATCCACGAAACCCTGAAACGCAAAGTCCCGACTCAATATCGAAGTTAAGGCCTAAAACTAATCCCATCGCGATTTTGGGATTCGAGGTTTAGTGGTGACATACCTCATGTAACTGAGATCCCTGAAACCCTGAAACGCGAAGTCCCGACTCAGTACCGAATGTTTAAAGAGAACTAACTTCATTTTAAAAACACATTTAATGGTAATTAAACTTCTTAGGTACTTTCTTTTTCGGTCTCCGCCAAATGAGATTTTTTGAATTTTGATTTTAGAATTGCTTAAATACGTCCACATTAATAACGGATAGATCATGATTTATGTGACTCAAATGCATATCTCATAAATATTCTCTGCATTAAAGGTATTAAATTCTTGGCAACTACGTCAGTACTTTCCCCATAAAATGAGTTAAAAGAAAATTAGAGGTCTGTGTTTTGAAACTTATTCTCGCTTTTTCTATCAGAAGTAAGTCACATCTAGCCGAGCTTTCACACCTCCCTTCTGTGATAGGTTTTCGTTCCAATACAAACGTCATGGCACCAAAGAAGGGACCCAAGAGCAGTGAAGATACAGCTGAGATTTCCAGCCCGGAGGGAGATGTCATATCCGACACCACACCACATGCTATCGACTCAATTAAATCATGGAGACAAATTTATGAAAATTTGGAGTGTGAGATAAAAAATTCTCCTAACGACTCCGAGAATCACCTTCGGGACATAGAAGAATCAAAACATCACAAAATTGCAAGACACCCACGGCTCATGGCGTACAATGACATGATCATTTGGGCTTTGGACAAGGTTGATATTCCAACAAGAAGCATTTTAAATGATCAAGGGGCCATTATCGGCTCATTCAGACCTGGACATATCCAGGTTATGTACAAACTCTCACCCAATCCTAAATTCATTTACAATGTTGAATTTATAGTTGAATTTCAGAGAAAGGAATGCACTGAGGCAGACCAAACTTACCCTGATTTAATCAAAGGCTGGTGGAGATGTCCATCAAAATTTAGGGCCGATACCCATGAAATTTATGCCACAGCCTCTTTCAATGAGTACATGGTTTATGTATCCATGATGTTGTGCAGACTCTTCGGAAAAAAGAATCCCTATCATTTCCCCGCAGAATGGGTGCCCTTTTTAGAAGAAGCATCAGAAGGATATAGTTTCAACTGGGACAAGATTTTATTTGATAATATAGCCAAAGAGGTTTCGGATTACAGAGCTTGAAGAGCCCAAGGTCAACCAGTGGCCTTTTACATGTCAACATACATCATGGACGCAATTTGTTTTATGACTCCATTCCCCCTGATGAATTGGAGTTGGAACATAACCTGCCCTGAACCCATTCATGAATATCACTCTGAGTTGTGGGAAGAAAACGCAAAAAATTTGTTTTACGAAATTTGTCATTTCATGGTAATACTAATGCATAAAATGTTTTTCGGTTGTGACCCTCCTCGCATTTCTAAAGCAATTTCAAATAGCCTCAAGCCAATAGCAGACTGGTTCATTGAAGAAAGCTTCTCCTACATTAGGGTTTATGGGTGCTCAATCCCCCCTCACGTGCTTCCAAAATTCCTCCTGGATAGACTGGTGTGTAGGGAATTAGCACACCAAATAGTAAAAGGTGGTATTGGAATAGAGCTAAAGGAAGCTCAAAAGAAGTCCTGGCCAATCTTCCCTGTGCACTTCGGGAAATTTTCATTACAAAATTTGGGACATTCTAGGGTGGAAGCAGAAGCACTCGAAGAAGTTAAACTATTAAATATTGAGGAAAAAAGGCATGACCCTTACTAATTAGTGAACAAACACTTGATACACTGCAATATGAAAGCATATGAACATGAGGAGTCCCCTTGGGACGACATGTTCAAAGGGACCAAGTCTTATAAAGAAGTGTTAGAAAGAGTACAGACACTATTGTCTGACCTGCAAGTCACCTTTCAGAAGCATAGATAGAGTGGTCTGCCCCAGGTACTTCAAGGAGAAGAAATCACCCTCCCCCAGGAGCAAGAAAGTGTTCCCCTAGGTTTCGAGCAGGAAGCATAGAAGAAGGCAAGTCCCAAAAAATCCCTACAGGATATGGAAAGGCCTCCACCAAGCCAAAAGGATCGAAGCAGAGAAAAGGTCAGGGAGACCTCCCAAGTCCAGTAAGCCTACTCCCCCTTCATCACCCGGTTTTGATGTCAATACGCCTAAGGCAGCAAGGGGGAAAGGATCTATAGAGCTAGGGAGTCCCATAGCTTCCTTAACCCCCTTACAGTCCACTTTTGGACTCCCACAGACAGGATATCTATTTGTTGATGACCTCACCTCTATTCCCATAGATGAGATTCATCCTTCTGATTATTTTTTCAACAGAAAAAGGAAGGTCGTCTTGAAACAGGAGATGCATAAGAAGGAGGGGAATACATTAAAAAAACATAAAGTCTTGATAGACGGACATAATTTGGAGGAAGAAGATTTCACTACAGAGATAGCAGGTTCCATGGGAGCCATGGCAACAACAAACTTTTTTACCGTGGGAAAAATGAGAACAAGGATAAATAAGAGTGATAAAATCATAGAACAATTACAAGAGAAGTTAAATAATGTTGAGGAAAACATTAGAGAAGAAATGAGTAAAAGCTTGGAGCAGACAAGGGATGTCGAAAGGTTAGAGGTTCAATTACTCAAAACGAGTTTGGACGAAATGAGCCAGGAAATACAAACAAGTCAGCTACAGATTACTCAGCAAGAGGAGCATGCAGAATAGTTGCAGGCTAGATTAATATTGATGGAAGATAAGATTATAGACCTAAAAGCTGTTGGTCACTATAATTGCTTAATTAATTTCAAACAACCAAGTGAAACATAAATTATCAACCCAGGGAAGTCTTTTGTTTCAAAGATAGCTGCGCACTATATATGCTCAATTCCAAAAGCACTTAGTGTTGTAGTAAAG
>SNQJ01S0220423.1:0-15130 GCA_010110895.2 Picea sitchensis | reverse complement strand
ACTCAATACAGTTGGCACTGCACATGGGCTTAGACTTTCCCTGACTAAACCTTTATCCAACAACTCCTGAACTTGATTCTTAACTTCTTCATTCTCTTGAGGTGTCAACCTATATTCTTCTTTATTTGGAAAACTGTCTCCTCGAATCAATTCAATATGGTGGCTAATACTCCTAATAGGTGGTAATGAGTGAGGCAACTCATCCACTACTATGTCAACAAAATTCTCTAACAATTCTTGAATTTATTCAAGTAAATCATTCATAGAAGTATTGGTAAGGATAACTCTTGGCTTCCTTACTACAATAAATCACATTTCTTGATATTTCTTAATCTCCTTCAAGAGTTCCTTCCCACTCATGAGACGTATTCTTGTACTGACTTCTTTCTTTTATTTCTTCTCTTCTCTTGGCAGTAACATGTGGGTTCTACCATTTTTTTCTAGAGTATAAGTATTTTTCCTCCCATAATGAATGACATTCATATCAAAATTCCATGGTATCCCCAACAAAATATGACAAATATCCATGGGAATTACATCACACATAATCTCATCTTTATAGCCTCCTATTTTAAATTCAACTTTGCATTGTTGGCTTACCATTACTTGATGTCATTTCTGCAACCACGAAACTTTACATGGACTTGTGTGTGCAGTTGTCTCCAGATCCAGTTTCTCCATCATTTCAGTAGATACTAAATGATCAGTGCTCCCACTGTCTATAATCATCTTGCAAACTTTTTCCTTTGTTTTACAATCAGTCCTGAAAAAATTCGTTCACTGAACTGAATCTTCTATTTCTTTCTCTGTCTTTAGAATAACTTTCATCATCATAAGGTTATGTCCTCCTTCTTCTGCCTATACTTCCACATTCTTTTGGGCCTCATAAATGTGTGCTTCTCCTCCTCCTTCTTTCTTCCTCTCGAGGCATTCCCAAGATATGTGTCCTGTCTTTCCACAGGCATAACATTTAACTCCACCTCTACCTCTTCCTCTTCCTCGAGGAAAATAATTTCTCCCACCAAATGGTCTTCTTCAGGAACTTCCTCCTCTTTCAAAGTGACTGTATGATTTCTCAAGATCATCCTTGGTTTTCGGTGCCTTATCATAGACAATTCCCTTACCACTATTTGAGCCTCTGCTTATGCTTCGTGACTCTGGTTCCTGGCCAACTTTTCTTCTACCTTCAGTGCAATCTGGTAAGCATCTTTCACTGTCCTCACAGTAATCATGCTGATCTCATCCTGGATTTCATATCTCAAGCCATTTATATACCTGACAACTTTTTCATGATTCCTCTCTCTTTGTCCAGTCTTAATATTCAGTCTATAAAATTCTTCTGTGTACTCTTTCACTATCATACCCCTCTGTCTAAGGTTCTGCAACATTATGAACATGTTTATTTGGTAATCCTTAGGTATGAATTTAGCCTTCATTTTGGCTACCGTTTTATCCCAATTATTTATCGTTTGTTTAACTTTTCTCCTTCTGTCTGCCTGTAGTTCATCCCACCATAGTGTTGCATGTCCTTTTAATCTGGTGACAACATGTCTAACCTTCCTTCTTTCATCGACATATTCATATTCAAAATACTTATCCATGGAACTTATCTAGTCCAATAGCTCTTTGAAATCCAAATTACCTTCATACATTGCTACGCCCATTTTTGCTCTAGCTCCCAACTTCACAACAACTTTCAATAAGCATTCTTTAGCTGCATCTTCCCTTGTAGCTTCTTCAACTTCTACTTCTTCGATTTCTGCATCATTGACATCTTCAGTAGAAAGTGTTCTTCTTTGCATTACTTCCATCGCTTCCAACCTTGGATGAAGCTCTCTCATTTCTCTTCCCACAACACGGTTTTCCATAGGTGGATCTATGTGAATCCTTAGTGACATTATTTCAATTATTTCTAATACACAGAATACAACTTCGAACTTTTTTAGGCTCTGATACCACTTGGTTCAAACCCCTCTTTCTCCTTGGGGTTGTGTGACCTCCCATTCAAGGATCTTCAATTCTTGGAGCTAAATTAGCTCTCTGAAACCCTAATGGTCTCGCTTGTAAATAAACACATGCCTTTTCTGTCTCTTAATGGAAGTTATGTAACACTTGCAATATTTTCTTCTCACTACTAAATGATCATGACTCAGGCGCTAGCTCCTCCTCCATTAACTCCTTCCCACATGTGTCCTCGGTCTATTTCCACACAATATTTCAGGCGCGGTTGAAAGTGGTTTGAGATCAACCCACTTTTCTCCCCACAACTCACTACCAATCGCCACATGTCCATTTTGCAATACCATAGTTTCAATTCTGTCCCGTTATCAAATTTTTAACATCCAAGTAATTTTCGTCCCTGCAATCCTTCATGATCATCGATTTCAATATCTTGATGACGATTCTGAACCTGACGGTTCATATCTGTCCTTTCCCAATCTACGGATCAAAACTAACCCTTCTAAATCAATAACTGTCATTTATTCCTTAATCCAGGCTTCGGGAATTTCAAATCTCAACTCCTGCTTTCTCCACAATGGCTATATCCCAAAATAAAAAATATGTTGACATTTTTCCTCCTCAAATCGACGGTTATAATTTACTTCAAACCTTCGGTGTTCGAAGATTTAAATTCTCAACTTCCCAGAGTATTGTTATCTGAAGTTCGCGATCTGTCACCATGCATCCTTCTGGATCTAACGATCCAGATTTACTTCGTGTCTTCGGGTTTCAGCAGTCTCAATTCTCCATTGAAACCCAATTTCAATTTTCCCGGAGCTTACGATCTATTGACGTGTATCCCTCCTTAAATCATCAGTCCTTGTTTCCTTCGGCTCCTCTTGGATAGATCTTAACGCTTTATCTTATCCAACTTCTGCAAATTCTTCTTCTGAAGAATTTCTTCGACACTTAGTCGATTTCTCATCCTGTTCGCTCCTTGCAAATGACCTTTGCACTTTCTTGTGAGAAAAACCTGAGTTATTTCTCCAAGTCAAATACTTTTCATACACACTCCTTGCGCTTAATATGTATACTTTGCATACAAAAGTTCCACGCTATCTCTTCTGAGCTTCAAGTTGAAAAAGACTCTCTCACACGCACTCCTTGCGTTCGGTATGAAATCCTTGCATAACTTACATAAGAGAAACACTTGAAACTTATTCAATTATTCATAAATTCATTCCTTCACCATGAACATCATACATCCACAAAACACATAACAACAGTAAAACTGCAAAACCGTATCAACACTATGCAATTGGATAAATTTTCTATGTTCTATTCATTCCAGAAAAAACATGATTACACCTCTATCTCTTACAATCGTTACAATTATAAAACTTTTCTAAGGACCCAGAGCTTCCTCACTCTTCTTCCTCCTATCTAAATTCTATCACCTTCTAATCCAGCGGTTACCTACTCAGCTTAATTAATGAAACCTAATGACTCATACGGGCTAATATCCTACACCTGTAATATATTACAGTCTTGTAAGGATTTACAACAATCCTTCAATTCAAAACGATGGCCCAACTTTACATACAACTAATTAATTAATGAGAGATTCAAAAATATCTCCACACTGCTACCAAGCTGGTTAAGAGTCGGTTTGGTTCTTTCAATGCATCAAGTGTCGAGTTTGCTTCCACCTCCACTTTTCTTGATTTGAGAGCGATGCTCCTACATCATGGATGGAGCTTGACTTATGCCAGCCTGAGGAGGTGACAAAGGAACATAGGAACTGATAGAAATAAATTTGTCAGAGGAGATGGTTGAGAAACAACTCGATAATATTTCTGTAGAATTGGAGTATGCAGTGGAGTGGAAAGCCAATGCCACAGGAGATGAAATTAACATGGGAGATCAAGATGATCTTCCCTTTGATTTGTGTGAGAAATTGGAAGCCATGGGAGAAGGATAAATAACCCAGAAGAGGCTCATCCAACAATTCAAGTTGGAATTTCAAGAAGAGATGATGCAAGAGCAAAGTAGACTTCAGGAGAGGAACCATCCCATGGATAAGGTGGACAAGGATATTGATGAGCTAAGGAGGCTGATGCTTAATTCAATAGAGGATACAGTTAGAAACAGGTGGAGGCTGACAAGAAGGGATTGCAGTGGTAAGATGAATAGGGAACTACAACATAAAATTTGGAAACTTGGAGAAAATCCTGCAGCACCAGCAAGAAAACAACAAAAGAAAGGAAGAGAAGGAGATGGACAACTCAATAATGGAGTTTGGGATCCTGGAGGATCTCAACAACATCAATAGAGGATCCATGAGTAAGATCTCATGTTTTTTTCAGCACATGAGTATGAGGCAGGAGCATCAACTTCGCGTTAGTAGTTAATGCACCAGGAGGGAGAAAATTTTGAGGAGAGAGAAGCGTTAGCCTTCTCGTTTTGAGTTTAAATTTGAAAATTTAATGTAATTAAGTTTGAAAGGATCGTGGAGAGATGAGTCATTGGGAGTGTGTAAGAATTAGTATAAATCTCCTTTAATGGATGACAGGTAGATAGATCTAGATCTGATTTGTACTAGATGTAAATTAATTGTAATTTAATGTAAGTAGGTGAGGAAGGCTCGAGAAGCCCCTCTTTTGTAAAAAGAGCAATGTATTGAGATATATGCATTAGAATAAGGCATTGTCATGGAAGATAATCAAAGAGAATTAGAGAATCTCATGAGAAGATAAGAGAGGAGAGGAGCGAAAGAACTGAGACTATGTTGCAGTCCAGTCTTGTAAACACTGTAAAAAGCATTCAGATTTAATACAAAATATGATTTCCCTGCATATGAGTCTTTGTGTGTGTATTATTTGAATGAACATGTGTTTACTGTTTTTTTCTGAATGTTTACCGTGCATGTATGAATTCCATGGATGTATACTTTTTTCCTTTGCAGGAATAGATAAAATTCTCTATTTGTATGAGTTTCTGAGTGTTCTGGGCTCTTAAGGCTACTGCAAGGAGTACACACCATATTTGTTGGAAAACTATGAGAGGTCAGCGCAAGGAATGCACAAGAAATAAATTTCAAGTTCACGAAGAGAGTTCCAGGTGGACACACCAGAATAGGTCACAATATAATAAGGGATAGTGAAAAGAGTGCACAGAGTGAGCGCAAGGAGTGCGCCTACACTCAGAGCAGTGTAAAATCTCAAGGGAAGGACAGTGCAAGTGTGCACAAAGTAAGTGCAATGAGTGCGTAGGTGAGTATTTAGAATTCAAGACTCAGGAGAGTGAATGCAAAGAGTGCACAAATACAACACCTCGCTAAGTGTTGATCAATCTTAGAAGGATGAGTAAGTGCTAGAAGAGCACTAAAAGAACACTCTGACCATGTTTGAAATCTCAAGAAGAAGAGCATGAGTTCCAGGAGGGAACAATAATTTTTTGAAGGAGAAAAGGGTCGAGACCCTTTGTATAAGAGAAATCCAATCTTAGGAGAAACAACGAAAGTGTGTGCCAGAAGAGAGTCCAAGTTCCAAACTATGGAGAAGTGCAAGGTGTGCACATGAGACTTCTTTAAGTCTCAAGCTCTAAGGAAAGAAACCACAAGTCAGACGCAAGAAAATTTTACAAGTCCCAAATTCAGGAGGGAAGTGAAAGGAGTGCGCCCAAGTTAAATCCATCCAAGCGAAAGAGCGCAATAGAGGAGAAATATCTTTGATTCAAAGAGAAGGAGCGAGATATGTTTGGGAGGAATCATGATCCCTTGCATCCGTTAGATCCGGGGAAGGAGCGTGGTATTTAAACCTCAAATTCCTTTGGACTTTGCTGCTTCAACAATTTTCAATTGTTTGTTGTGAAGGAGGCAAAAGCCTCGAAGTCTTGGAGTGAATCTATGTCGTAGATCTCTGGGAGGCATACGATCCATTGGATTGGCCATGGAGCATATATCTAGGCCCTCGGATCAAGCCCAGGAAGGATGAGAAAGTGTTTCCAGAGAATATCATATTCCAACCATTAGATCTGTGTACGAGTGAACGTGAGTCGTAAGATCTCATAGTTCGGAAGTTTGTCAATCTGGAGGATCTCGAGTAAAAAGTTATTTAGTGTGAAATTCCCCAAAGTCCCGAATCCCAGAGAAAATCCAAGCTGTTCGTTGACGCGGACACATGGACCATAGATCCCATCCCTTCGTTGATTCAGTGTTTGATGATATGAGGATTTGGTGGTGATTAACAGTGAGAACTCCCAAAGCCCGGAGTTTTGAAGTAGATCATAGCTATTGGTTGTTGGAGAAGTGTGGATCGTTGATCTGGGATCCCTATGAGAGTTCTCTAATTTGGTTTTTGGGATTATTGTGGTGTTTTGTTTTAATAGTTTTAGAATCCCGAAGCTCGGGAGCTAGAGAGGGCCTGAGTAGTTCGTTACTTCGACATTCAGGAGAATCGCTAGTTCAAAATTCTGGAGAATCGCCATGTATTGAGAGAAGAACCGCCAAAGCCTGGAGTAATAAAGTGACAGAGCCCCAAAGCTTTAGATAAGTGCCATTTGGCTGAGCACTCGGTTCCAACCCTTGGTCATATAAGGTTTTGGATGAAGTTAAGGGGCTAGCACCCGAAATATTATTTTAAGGATAAGGGGGCTTAGAGAAGGACCTTGCAAGGTTCATATTTGTACGGACCTACACCCAAGGGAAAAACAGAGGGGCCTGTGAACATTAAGAGGGGATCCATTAGGGATCCATGAGCTGATTGATCTCCTCAAAAAATGATCCCAGACTGGGAGGCACACGAACCCTGAGGAGGGGTGGGGGTTTTCATCACTTTCTCTTTGAGTTAAGTGAGTGTAACTATAAACTAGTCCAAGCTGATACGTAGCTACAACTCCTACTTCAAGTAGACATTTCCACAAATAACTAGACACACTAACAATATCAAAAGGAGATTCAAAACAATCAAGCATTACAGATGAGGTATGAAACCAAAATTGAAACACATGTAGTCTCCCATACCTAGTACACTGATCTCAGTACAACATTCACCAACCCTCTTGGAACTATGGACAACCTAGATGCATAGATTCCCACCACTTCTACTCAAGGGAACAACATCCCTTTGGGATTTAATCTCTTTGTTGTAAAATCCCACCTACAGAATCTAGAGGTAGATATTGTCACTTTTTGTCCACCAATCCACCCAACAAATCCTTCTACGACTCGGTTCCAACAAAGAATGGATTCATCCCAAGAATCTCTCCACGATGGACAACGTAGGGTGGAAGAATTCTCCTACATGGTCGAATACAGATTCTCCCTATGGACCCTTCTCTAAATGCCACTAGAAGTATATACTATCGAAGATTGGATTCATGTGACTGAGTTAGAGGTATCCCAACAAAAGAGAGATCTTGCGTCTTTTCCTTTTGGGGAGCGCACCACTGCGATGCTAGCAATTGCAGCAAAAATGAAGGAGATCACTACAACTTGGGTTGAGAAACAGAGTATGTCTAAGATGATCACTTGTGCGACCGATAAGGGATTGCTATTTTTTACGCATATTTCCAATGTGGAAGTTGTTTCTGTCCCTCTCATTGAAAAAATCAATACAGCCAACTTGAAAAATTATCAGGTCACAACTGTTGAAGTCGAGGCCACTATTCAATTCACTCAAGATCTCTAGGGATATATTAATTATCGTGAGTGCCTCTTTAAGGAGTTTGTGCAGGAACTCAAAAGCACTATCCCATTCATGGAGATGTTAATTCCATGAAGTAGTTGGCTCGAGGGAGATCCAAGTAATAGTGGTGGGGGCCTGTTGGCACCCAAATTTTTTGGTTAATCTCACACATGCACACAAAAAAATTTGTGAACTCTCATGCCAAGTTTTTTGCGCACTCATTTCAAGTTTTTTGCATGCTCATTCCAAGTTTTGTGTGCACCCATGATAGTTTTATGCATGACTAATCTAATACATGGAGAATGATAAGAAGTGTGCACATGATCGAGTTTTGATATTGCATGCCAAATCCAATATATGAAATATAAACATTGGTTTGTGTTTTGTCAGTAGTGTCGGAAGTCAAGAAGCCACACATCGCAATCAAGAAAGGAATCATCAGGAAACATTCTTGAATAGTTAAGGCCAACAAAATAAGGGAACATGGAGCTGTCAAAATATGAGCTAGCGAAGCAGTTAATATTGCCTTAATTCCAGAAGGCTACGTGGAATGAAGACATGTACCAGAAGCGTGCAAGGCAGTTTGTCAGTAAAGCGAGTGGAGAAAAACAAAAATAGATAGATCTCCCGAGCAAATAAATCTATAAAAGGAAGTAGCAACACTATAAATAGAGTTATATGGCAAGAGAGTTAGAAAACGACGTAGAAGATTCATTGAATTTTGTGTGTCAAATCTCACCCCGACCCTTTGTAATTTTATAATGCTTCTTAATACAAGTCCGAGTCTGTCATATATCTGAAGTTTATAAGGATACACATGGCACAATATGTTGTAATTCTGAAGAATTATCCAAAGAGGACATGATGATTTGTTGTTGTTGAATCTAGTATGCTTAATGTATGCTTGTTTTCTATGGAATGGAATGAATAATAAATCTATAGAAGTTATGATCTATCACGTGTCATTCATGTGTTAATTGGATATGTGTGTGTATTGCTTTACTTATTGAGTAATAGTAATTTGATGCTAATGAAGTGCATGAATTCCATCATGAATGGATCCATAGGTATTTATCCCTTCATCCCTATCACAAGACTAAATCGTGTTTGTGATCCTCATTGTGTCTTAGGTGAAACCTTCTTCGGCCTTGGTTGAATATTGATATGTCGATGATTTTGGGTTTTTGTTGGTCAACTCTAGGGAACCCTAGGTCTAAACTCCCCAATGTTAATAAGGATGTTCAAAAACGTGAAACAATGCCCAACAATCATGTCAAATTATACCAAGAAATATCACCACCATGTATGCTTGGGTGACAACTTTGGTTGTGTGGAAAAGTAGATCATTATGACATTGTTCATTTTCGCAATGAATGACTTAATCAACTACAATCATCTCTTTCTCATGATCAATAGAGTACCTTCATTCATTATCTTGTATCTTTCTTTTGACATAGGCCACTAGATGAAATTCCTATGAAAAAAAACCTCCAATGGAAAAATATGAGGTGTCTATCTACACGTCAAATGACTTCTCAAAGTCTGGTAGCTTCAACAAAGGTGCCAAAACAAGAATGTGCTTCAATTCATAGAATTGTACCTAGCACTTCTTCTTCCAATTCCATGGATTTTTCTTTTTCAACAGGTCACTCAATGGTGCTAAAATATTAGAGTATCCCTCCACAATTATGTGGTAATAGTTATCCAAACAAGGGATACTTCTTACCTCATGAACTATCTTAGGTTCCTCCCAATTCACAATCACACTTATCTTCACAAGATCCATGAAGATGCATCCTTGTCTAATACAATGGCCAAAGAATGGAATTTCAGTCCTCCTAAGGACACCCTTTGACTTTTTCAAGTATATCCAATTCATCCTTAGTGCTTGAAATACTTCCACAAAGTGTTTATGTGATCTTCCATGTTTTCACTAAACACCACAATGTCATGTAGGTAGACAACCATTGACTTGTACAAAAATGGTTTGAATATTTTTTGCATCAAAGTGTGAAAGGTAGCTAGGGTATTGCACAAGCCAAAAGGCAGAACAAAAAACTCAAAACTTCCATACTTTGTTACAATGACTATCTTTGCCTCATATCCTTGTGTAATCCTCACATGGTAGTATCCTTGCCTCAATTCTATCTTTAAGAAGACCTTTTCCTTATCCAACTTGTCAAAGAAATTCATATCCAAAGGTAAGGGGTATCGGTTATTGATGGTCTACTTGTTCTATGTATGATAGTCCAAGAACTATTGCAACTATGGAGTTTCCTTCTTTTGGAAGAGAGTCATACAGTGATTTAGAAGGTCAAATGATCCCAACATCAACAATATTAGCCAATTTCCTTCTCAAATCGTCTAAGTCAAGCCTTGAAATTTAATATAGAGTCCTAGCTAAAGGATGAAACCTTGATTCTAGATTAAGATGATGTTCAATGGTGCACCTAGGTGGGAGAACGTTTGTCAATGAATCAAACATATGATCAAACAACTTGTCCAACACATCAACAAGTGATGGTGGAATAGGCATCCCCACTCAATCCTTTTCCACTTACCAAACAGATATTGCAAAACAATTGTGATTATGTGTGCCTATCTTACCTCTTCATGCTCAGTGCTGAGACAATCCAAACCCTTCTATTTGACTTCCTTGTTGTTGTGATAACAACGCAAGTCTTCTATCCACCAAGTATAACCAACATTTTCACAAACGACATGAGAACAAATTGCATTCTCCTTAATAATTATTGGCCAAGAATGACCTCAAAGTCATCTATCTGCAATACCATGAATTTAGCATGTCCCTTCCACTTGTCTAATTGAATGTGAAATATTGATGCAACCATGTTTTCTGCAATATCCTTAGAGTTGACTTCCTTAACCGAAGCTTCACATGATCCAACTATAAGTTTGAGTTCAATTTCCAATTATGTTCACAATAAATTGTGCAAGTCACTAGAATCAACTAATGCATGAACTACTCTTCCATTGATGATCAAGTCCAAAAAATAAAGTTGATGGTGACACAACCCTTGGTTTCCAACCAAGGTTCCTATCTACTGCAACCTTTTTTCCCCAACAACCTATTGTGCACAACTAGTTAATGAAAATGAATAGAAATGAGAAGAACAAAGAAATTTAATTTCATCCAAAGTTTGTTGCCAATGGGCACCGAGTAGAATCATCTTTGCAAGGTCTATGGGGGAATTCCTCAGTCCAACTACTCTTGGCCTGAAGACACTCCACAACTTGTCATCTAAGATTCGTATGTGCATATTCACATGGATAAAGTGCACCTTGAGGTGTAGTGGGACCCAAATAGGTTTCTCCTTGACCACCCACACCCTATAATAGAGTCCACAACCTTCACACAGAGAGTTTCCCATTGTAGGATTCCATCTCTTCCCACGAGCTTGTGGTATGAGATGGAATCCTATAGGATTGTAAGATGAACAATTTTCCGACAAACCTATGGGAAGAGATGGATTGCAGGATGCCATCTCATTCCATAGGTTTGTGGGCATAGATGGAATCCTACAAACCTATAGGATGGCTGCAATCAAGGGTCATTATTGGAATCATTTTGATGCTAATTGGAATTTGATGCTGACTAAATTTGATTTTTTTATTTATATCACATTAGTTGAGAGGTCACTTCCACTATAGCATATATGTCCAACATATCCTTATGCCAATAGATTCTCCTCCTCCCTTTTCCTTCTATGTGGGATAGTGTTATGATGGAATTGGGTGTGTGTGATTGTTGTGGGATGAAAATGTGTGCTTAGGCCAATAGAGGCATCCAAAAAGGTAGTGGAATTCCTACTAAAATAATGGTATAATGGTTGATTGGTTGTGGGATGAACATATGTTGTTCAGTGATCAAAATTACTAAATATAATTTCATTAAGGAGTGAATCTACAATATGCATGAGAGTTTGATGGAGTCAAGCAAAGGAGGAGAATAGGCACTTCAAAACAAGCTATGAAAACCAATATTTCATCATAAAATATTCTATACCTATTCCTATTTGTGTTTCCTCACACCACTCATAGATGTCAAGAGTAAAAATTACAGTCTTTGTATTGGAACATCCTCTCATGCAAAAATATTCAAACTTAGCACCAAATTTGGTCTTCCTAAAAGCCTAATGTTATGTTTCCTTGCTATCATCCTTGCATGCCTAATTTCCTAGAGGATCAACAATTATCTTGGAAGATAAAAGAGTCTTCCTTATAGAAAAGTGGAAGTTGAGGAATTCACTTCCTTCCAACTCCTAAAATAACTCTCAAGTAAATATATGAAAATTTTGAAGGGCGTGGACATGCCCCATACCATAGCATAACTATGTCACTAAACAACAATGAGTAAGTGAATGATCATAAATTTGAATAGAAAAATGCTAGTTCAACAAATCAAAAAAATTCACTATGACCACCAATGCTCCTACATGATAACAACTGAGATGCCTTCTATTATTCAAATATGTAAATTAATAACAATTGTAGTTATTCTGGTAGTGGTGGCATGCCATGAGAACTGATATTTGGTAGAATACAACACTTCATGACTTTTTTTTCACCTCAACTTTGCTTCCTAATTATATGATTTAGTTTTTGTATGGTTGCATCCTTTTAAGTACTACACAATATTCTAAGTGAGATTTTGTTAAAATGGATTTTGTCAAATCATTAGTAGGTTCATTCATCAACGGTCATTATGAACACAATTGATATGTAGGCTTCATGCATGTGAACAATGGACTCTCAAATCTTTTATTGGGCATTATTTTTTGTGTAACATACCCATAATTTATAATATATCTTAAATCATTAATATTCAGTTTTCTGTTGAACTTATTTGTGGGTAAGAAATTAATACAGAGATAAAAATGAGAAATAAAAAAAAAAAAAGAATTTTGTAGATCTTTTAGTTTATTTCTAACTTGCAAAATCTCAAAATTAAGAAACAAATTATGTGGAAAACATATCTTGAGTTCCTCGTGATATATTTGTTTCAGTGTTAATATAACAAGACACAATGCTATTCTCTCCATAATTATGACAATAATATAATTTGGAAGGATAGAGCACTTCTACATAAAATTCTAAAAACATTTAGAATAAACTATTACAAGGATTGAGACTCCCATTAACACAATCAAAGATAATTCTCCTTCAAGTATATCCAATATTTGATATTTTGAATCACTTGGTACAAGGTCAAGGTCATTACACAAGTCAAAAATTCTAGCTCAGCATGACTCCCTGCTAAATAGTAAACTCCAACCATGGCTTGGAATTCAAACTTTTTTTTTTTTGTAAATACAAAACTTTCAACAACCAATAAACATAATTCATATGTTGTTGTCCATCTATTTGAAAAAAAATGCGTCACACTCACATAAACCATAAAAAATGAAGTTTAATAGCTCATCAAACATATGAATATCCTCCGATAACAATAGTGGACTTGTTTCAAAACATATTTATTCTTATAATAATAATAATAATAATAATCTAATTTTAAAGTCACACCTAAGCCAGACACCAAATTTATGTATGAGACTTTCTTGTTTGTGGAAACTTTGTGGGATAAGGGATCCCATCTGCACAATGATTTGATCGCTAAAGTCTATAAAGATGTACATTCCCTAACCCCTCTAACTTTAAACATGTGACTTTTAAGAGGAAATACATATACTTAATCATTGCAAATTAATTATAAAAATATATAAATACATAGACATTATACTTATTACTTCCATTAAAAAATCGTAATGAATGTATGAAGGATTTTTATAAAAATATTTAATATTAAAAAGTATCCTCATAGCCAACCATGTATCTTTTAAATGGTTATTAGAGAACATAGGAATCGTGATCATACTAACCACTGGTTAGAGGCTCAGATTCTAGCATGACTTGGGAGATATACAAATTCTTGTAAGACCGTAGTGCGAGATTTGGAAAATTCTAAATACATGAGGAAATCTGTGAATTGCTTCCAAGCACCTCCAAGTGCTAGGTGGTTGCATCTATATTAAGAACCCATGAAACGTAAAAGACAATTTCGTCAAACTTTGGCATACTTTGAATAAATGTGAGAACATAACTTTCACGGCAAATTTTGCTATCCTGGTTGGAGACACAATGCTCATATTCTAAGTTATTTTCGAGAATTATTAAACCTTCCAAATATGGTCATAAACAATGTCACGTGTGCTTATTTGTTGTGTAGATTATTATGTCTACTTGAGTTTTTTTCCTATTCAACTAATTTTATGAATTTATCTTGATTTGAACATGTTTTGTTTCCCACATTCTTTTGATAATTCCTAGTAAAACCCTTTTCCCACCTATATTGACAACAAAGGAAAGGTTTCCGACCATATTTTATAATGAAAGAAAATAAATCTGCCATTTAAAACTTAAAATCAACTATACTATAGGAAACTAGAACCATGTATATGTGTTGATCGTGATAGAATTCTGAACATTATTTTAAAGTGACTCAATTTTGTATAATGTTTAGAGACAATTCCTTAATTTCCATCCAAATACATTTGGGTTCCTTCAGACCCGTCTTTCTGATTGCTAACAAATTTTGAATATGATATAATTTTCTACAACTTGTAAGGAAGTCCTATAATATTCAAAGATAGTCATAAAAAGAGGGCCAACCTTATAGCCATATGAAGGAATTTGTAATTCAAGGGATAGCATTGTAGAAACTATAGCCACTTGTGTAGCTTCTCATATTCCTAATTTAATAAATTTTAACTGTAAATGAAAAACAAGGTTGAAACATAGTATACACACTCTACTCATGGTGGGAAAAAACCTTGTACTATAGTGATTACTTGTAGAACAAGTTACTACTTTAAATAAAAAAAACTAATAATGAGATAATAGCATGAAATTGTAAGTTGTAAAACAGTTCAATGGACACATAAGGGTGTGGTGGATAAAATGGGGAATTGAAATATCAGTGGGTCGAATTGGTCAAAATTGGCAGTTAAACCTTCAATTCAAATAAAAATTGGGCATCTCCTAAGTTCCATTCTCACCCGGTGATGTTGAAAATTTCAATTGCATGCCCCAAGTTTGATCCCCACCCTCTCATTGGAGGCATGCAGCCTAAACCAGGACACCAAGAGCTCTTAAAATCCAATGTCATAGATTGTTCTATTCTTCTCCATCTCTTGGACACTGTACTACCCAATTATCCAAACCTATAACCAGATCGAAGAAAATAGTAAAAGAAATACAACACAATCTAATATACCCGTAAGGGTATAACTGATAAGAGACAAAATTGAGAGGTCGGTAGATCAAACTTGTCAAATTCTTGAGTTAAACCTTCAATTCAATTCATAGAAGGGCATCTCCCATGTTCATTCCCGCCCATGTTTGTGATCGTACTGACCATATTTTTTTTCTAATGCATATTTTCATCCTATCCACTAATTGTTTTCTAGAAGTTAGAAACATTT
>SNQJ01S0220421.1:867-11132 GCA_010110895.2 Picea sitchensis | reverse complement strand
GGTTACCTTATTGAGTTGTCTATAATATATGCACAGTTGGAGGGTACCGTCTTTCTTTTTCACAAACATGATTGGTGCTCCCCATGGAGACACGTTGGGCCAGCTATAGCTTCTATCCATCATTTCTTTTAGCTGTAATTTAAGCTCAACTAGCTCAGGTGTGCTCATCATGTAGGGTGTCCTAGACACTAGCACCGCTCCCTGTGCAAGTTCTATCGAGAAGTCGATGTCCCTTCTCAGAGGTAACCCGATACCTCTTCCAGAAATACATCTCTATATTCTCTTAGTGTGGGGTGGTCTTTGAGGCTTGGTTTGTCATCTTCAACTGATTTCAACACCTGTATCGCATATAGTGGACATCCCTTTCTACAATACTTTTTCATTTGAAGGGCTGATATTCGTCTCACCGAGACAGGTTTTTGGATCCCTTGAAGGGTTATCCTTCTTCCTTCTTCACTCATACATTCTAAGGTTTTATGGTAATAGTCCAGTCTAGCTTTATATGTGGCTAGCCAGTCCATACCAATCAACAGGTCATACAATCCTAGGGATAATACGTTAAGGGTTGTTTGGGTGGGGAATTCACCCATAGTGAATTGGCAAGCTGGTATGACCTCCGCTACCTTTATTCTGGTGCCAGTGGCTAACTATACCAACCATGGCTTGGCATGTTTATGTGGTTGTAATTTACACTTATCAACAGCCGTAGGAGCTATATAACTCAAATTTGAACCAGGGTCAATTAGAATAGACACTACATGGTTGGTGATCATACCTTCCATCTCCACCACTGAAGCTTGGTGGTCAGCTTGTTTATTATTCAAGGCTGCATAGATTTACAACACACTCCTGGCCACATCATTGACGGTGGTAGCTTCTTGGACATCGTAAATTCTCCGACTGTTCTATTGTCAGTGCGGGCAATCCCTCAATAGATGCTCTTCTCCACAACCCCAACATTTAAAGGGTTCTTTCTTTGGGTTATCGATCCTTCCTGGGGTAGATCCAAAAGGTTTATTTATGCTCTGGGAGGGGAAATTCTGCTGGTGTACACTTCGGGTTGGAAAGCTCATCCTTGATTCCTTTTTATAATTTTTAAATCTTGGATATTTAAACCCCTTTTTCTGTAATCCCGAACTATTATTCTGCTTCCATCCTTCACGAGGTTTTGTCCGATGCCCAACCTGTTCATAACAATATCTTGCCTTTCGGATGGTGTCTTCTAGGGTCTTTGGCTCATCAAACTCAATCCTGTTCTGATAGTCCTTAGATAGTCCGTTGATGAATCGTTGCACCTTTGCCTTTTCTGCTTTTATATAGGGTACGTACCTCAACAACTTGAGGAATCTGATGACATATTTCTCTATGGTGATTTTCCCCAGCTTGAGTTCATAGAATTCTTTAGTCTTTTCGTAGAAATACTTTTTCGACGGATACTTCTTCCTGAAGTATTTCTCAAATCGCTCCCAAGATAGGCCTTCTTCATGAATCCCTTTTACATTCTTAAGGTCTTCCCACCAAATGGAAGCCTTTCCATTCAAGTTGACGGTGGCTACTTTGGCCTTCAAATTTTCTAAGAAGTCATGGACTCTGAAATACTTCTTTAGTCCAAGCAGCCAGGCCTCCGCTTCCTCTCCCTTCTTTATTTTACCGTCAAAAGAGGGTGGTTTGGCCTTCCTGAATTCTTCGAGATTATGACTCTTGGAATGCTTTCACTTCTTCCATTTTCTTTGGGAATAAGAACTAGTTCTACTGCTAGAAGATCCCTCTGAGTTGCCAGCTTCCTTTCTAGAGGAATTGTCCAACGCTTGTCCCTTATCTCTGGGGTGGACCTTCCTTGAGGTTCTCTTCCCAGTGTGGCCACTTAAAATACCACATTTATGTATCTCAAGTGGAATTCAACTTTTCTTTGTTCGTCATCGGTCCGCTGGAATGATGTCAGGTCCATGCTGCAATTGTCTTTGTATGTCGAATAAACTCTACAGCAAGACTGCATTAATTTATGTTTTCTTCTCTTGCTCTTTTATCAACCTCTCGTTGTCGGCCTTGCAGCTCTGTAGTTCAACCATGAGGCTTCTCACAGTCTCAGCTAGATCTGTAGGGGTCTCTACTGCTCTCCTTTCGTCAGACTTTTCATCTCTATTGTGGAAGCCATCCCCCACTTCGTGGTGCGTCACCATTCTATGCGTCTACAGTTTCTTGCGGTTGATCATCCGCTTATTGTGCAAGAAAAACACCTATTGTTAGTCAACATTATATTCATTCATAATCAGTGCATAATTCATATTTTTCACATGCATACACACAAATAGGAAATTTTCATTCTTAACTTCAGATTTTGATAAAGGGGGTTAAGGTAGAGGGTTACTCCTTTTAGAAGTACTTCAATGGAGTTTCTGCGCAACTCATTCATGAGCCCAAGCAGGCCAAGTGTTGTAACCATGCTCTGATACCAATTTGTCACACACCCACTATGCCATAATAGACTGTTCGCCTTTTTTTTTCTTTCTCCTTCTTTATCAAGGGACAGAGTTCCCGAATTCCTACGAGGTTCTAGTGTAGGTTAGGTCTTCCGATCGGGACCTTCACTAAACCAATTCACTGGTTCTTTCATTGAAAATCCGTCGTGTACAACTCAAGCACCAAGCGTAGGCTTCACTTCCATGTGACCATCGGTTATGACCCCGGGCTAAGCCAAGAGGTGCCTTTCACATTTCAGGACTTCGGAAACCATATCGGGACTTCGAAAACCAGGAGTTCGAAATGCAAGGGAGTCGAGCTCTTCAACTCTTCAAACCCCGAAACTTGAAATCCTATTCACACTAAGCCGCTTCGGGATTTCACCTACTGAGATTTCGCGTACTGGGATTTTGCGTTGTGCGCAGACAAGGGGCCTTGCACCTAGGTTTCCCGGGAGTTGAAACTCCAAAGCCCATATATACACTAAGCTCATTTTGGGGTTTCACAAGTTGAGATTTCACAATGTGCGCAAACAAGGGGCCTCGCACCTGGGTTTCCCGAGAGCCGAAACTCCGAAGCCCATATATACACTAAGCTCATTTCGGGGTTTTGCAAGTCGGGATTTCGCGATGTGCGCAGACAAGGGGCCTCGTGCCTAGGTTTCCCGGAAGCTGAAACTCCGAAGCCCATATATATACTTCGCGACAGGGGCAAGGTAAACTCGCATATTTACTACAATGGTAGTCTTTTCCAAGGAGCTCACTCCGACTCTGGAAATGTGAGGGACTTTCTCGAAAAAGGGGGCCTTCGGGAGGATAAACCAGAGCATAGCACAAGTCGAGTTAGATGGGTCAATCCTCAGGGGAACAAACTCGTATCCTGAACTTATACATTCTAAACATTAACCGATTTGTAGTGATATTAGTATAAGCATGCAACCATTATTTCCAATCAAGCACAAGGAAAACACTTCAATACAGAAATTATTTACGAGCGTATAAAAAAATGAGCATGCAATCATGACATTCAATTCCAAATGCAAGACATAACACTTATCAGAAATTCCGGATGTGATGCAAATGCTGAGACGGGTGCTTGTTTCCACCTAACCATAGGCTCAGTGATTCCAATTGGACTTACCACTTGCCACCCCCGAGCTATACCACGATGCTTTGAGACTCAGTCTCCTACTTCCAGCTCATGGAAGTCAAGGACGAAGGTTACTCCCCTTCTCCTCTGCTCATGACTCTTTGTATTTTTGGAGTTCCTCTGGTTCTCCTTTCGTGATTCCTGTCGTGCATGCTCTTCCTCTGTCCCCCCTTCTTCCACACTTATTTCCTTTCCTTTTTCTTGCGAGGTTGCGTGTGGCATGAATTTCCCTGTCTGATGGTCAGGTCTGAGAGCTTCTACGGATGGGAAATTCACCCTCATCCCCTCATTTACTCTTGAGGAGCCTCCCCACCTACCATCCGAGTCGGTAATTCATTCTGGGGTCTGAGAGTGAGCTTTGGTTCCCAAGCACATACAAACCAATACAGTTTCGGTTCGGTGGAAGTTAATGCAGCCACTCCCGGTCCCTTCCACCACCTCTCATCAGCCATCGTGGTCTCTTTTAGCACATCCCCCTCCCAACAATCATGCGGCACATATTCATGATATAATTTACATTCATCGACCTTTTATACAAAGGTCTATCTAATCANCTTGAGGATCCTCCCCACCTACCATCCTGGCGGGTAATTCATTCTGGGTTCAGAGAGTTAGCTTTGGTTTCCAAGCACGTACAAACCAATATAGCTTCGGTTCGGTGGAATTTAATGCAGCCATTCTCGGCCCCCTCCACCACCTCTCATCAGCCATTGTGGTCTCTTTCAGCACATCCCCCTCCCAGCAATCATGTGACACATATTCATGATATAATTTACATTCATCGACCTTTTATACAAAGGTCTATCAAATCAAACATTCACATCTTTGAGTTTGCCATAGTTCTTGGCCAATATAGTTATTTTTATAGACTGGGGGAAACAAGGTGTTACAGAGGCTCTAACTAGAAGCTAAAAAACACACACACACACAAAAAAAAGATATTATCATATTGAAAGATTCGATGACGCCCTTCTCTGGCCACAAGGTAGTAGTGGATATTAAGATATGGATCCTTATCTAAAATCAAACCAGTAGGAAAGGTTCCCACAACAATGATGACAAATTTATTCTTTACAGAAAATTGATGGCAGGGTAGGCTTCTATCCGATGCAGTCACACCAAATTTCACACCAGGAAACACATAGGAACTCTGCAGTGCAAAAACCAGATCACAAGATCGTTATTGCATGGTGGGCAGAAAGCTCTGCCACAATTTCATCAATTCACTATCTTCAGATGATGGCTTCCCTCTCTTCTTTGACTGTGAGGATCCTTTCTCCTAAAGGTTTCGATATTGATGTAGCGCTGACAACGATTTTGACAGTAGTGTACTCTTCTTAGATGATGGCTCCTCCACACTCGCATATATCCTTCAACAACCTCGCTCACACATGCATACATAAATCTTCACACACTTATGGAAAGAAATTCAACACTCACCTACACACACTCACATCTTATTGGGCCCTCCCGTGAGGGAGATAACCCAGAGCACTCGCTCTAATACCAAATTGAAAATCAAGATACACATCAAAACTATTTTTTATTACGTATAATCACAATATAAATACAATTACAAGTAGCTTAATATAGATAACTATCTTAACTACATAATCTAGATAGTTGAGATAATATCTCAACTATCCGTAACAAACTCAAATCCAAACCAATTCTATTGTAAGAATTATTCCAACAAAAAATTCTCACTAGCTCCATAGTGAAACATGGGATGAAAGAGTGTATCATCTTTGTGACACTAAGAAGGTTGAAGATGAAAAACACTTTCTCTTAGATTGTCCACCTTATACCCACATTAGATCTCAATTTAAAAATATTTGTCAAAGTACCAACCTTCCTAACCTTTTAACTCAACAAAACTAATCCCTTACCCTCTTAAGGTCAAGTGTCTCCTTGAGATGTTAAATATGTCAAGGGTGACTTTATCCCAATGATACTCGACTGTTGAGTTGTCATAATGGTCATTCATAGAGGTTTGTACCGTCATAGCTGTCATGCGTCATAGGGAATTACTTCCATAATTGATTTCCTTTCCCCAGGTTTCCTTCACATGTCCTAGGGATAACTATGCACTTATTCGCCACCATATATGCATGAGTCCTATCAGCCAACTATTAGATCCTGTTATTTCATCATTTTGATTGTATTATGGCATTTAAACCTTAATCTTTCTCGAATGTGCAAAATCCCTTCCATGTACGACCTATCGCATCCCACTTTATTGTGTCGAGTTGTTTAATTCTCCTATTTATTAATTCAACAACAACTAATCTACTTCCTAAGTCCTATTCTACTTAAGAGCAATTCATGTCTACTGCACACCCCCACTCTGCTATGGGTATGTCATCCCATCACATCTAACCCCGGTGGACCACGATGCTTCTATAATTGAATATTGTTCCTTATCCCTTGCCATGGTTGTTCGTTGGTTCTTGTTGGTGGTACTGTGCTATTCAGACTAGTGTAAAACTCTTGGACTAGTTCCAAATCTGGCCGACACTGCTCATCTGGTGGTTCAACCTTTTCCAAGGGAACCTGTTATGTGGGGGTAATTTTTGATGTGGTGTGTTCAAATGCCTTATGAGTCTTTTTTGTGTTAGAATTTTTCTTATCAATCCAATGCTTTTCACAAGAACACATATGTTACTGGGGATTTGTCGTTGGCCAAAATATTTCCTTGATCGAATCGACCACCTAGGTCTAATATTGTAGACTCTTGTGGTTCTTTTCCCACCAATATGCAGATATTCCTTCCATTACTATGTCTAGTGCTTGCATTCTGTTAAGGAATGTATCCACTGATTTTGTCCCATCAAACTAAGGTAACTCGTAGAATCCTAATCCAATATCGCACATCATTTTGGTGATTCATGTGCATATCATGGTTGATACTTCATATAGCTTATTCTTCCATCTCTCCATAACATCCTCCAAATCAGTTTCATAGGAGTGTACACTTCTCCAACTTAGATCGCCATTGGTTTTTGGATTCACATAATCCTCCTTGCAGCCCGTGATGTTATAGATATTTTCTATGATTGATATTTACGCATATTTATTCATTGTATTTTTGTATCTGTTTCCCTAATTTGGGTCTATTAGTGAAACTATGCACAAGCGCTTGTATCAAAGGACATTTGATGTTGCTTCAGGTTCAATATTGTGTTGTTATCAAATGCCCATTCAATGCCAAGTAGATTTGGGTATGGGTGTCATTGAGTCATCCATAATTTCAATCCCTTCAAAGTTTTCTTTAGTATTTACCCTGTCAATGTTCACTTCCACTTGCTCTAGCCTGCCAATAGGATAGATTCTATATTGATTGGAAATCCTGCATTGAATAGGGCACCATACCAAGTTTGGTTTACCCATAAAATCCCAAGANCATCCTCCAAATCAGTTTCATAGGAGTGTACACTTCTCCAACTTAGATCGCCATTGGTTTTTGGATTCACATAATCCTCCTTGCAGCCCGTGATGTTATAGATATTTTCTATGATTGATATTTACGCATATTTATTCATTGTATTTTTGTATCTGTTTCCCTAATTTGGGTCTATTAGTGAAACTATGCACAAGCGCTTGTATCAAAGGACATTTGATGTTGCTTCAGGTTCAATATTGTGTTGTTATCAAATGCCCATTCAATGCCAAGTAGATTTGGGTATGGGTGTCATTGAGTCATCCATAATTTCAATCCCTTCAAAGTTTTCTTTAGTATTTACCCTGTCAATGTTCACTTCCACTTGCTCTAGCCTGCCAATAGGATAGATTCTATATTGATTGGAAATCCTGCATTGAATAGGGCACCATACCAAGTTTGGTTTACCCATAAAATCCCAAGATTTGTTGGAAAAATGTTGACATCGGATCTTAGGTCCAACATGATATCGTCCATCTCATAGCTTCCAAGCTCAACTATCATCTTGAATTTTCTTCCCATGTGCTTCTTTTTTCACACCTAGCACACATCCCATTCTAGTAACGGGTCTGAAATAGCTATAGTGGTATCTGCTTCCCCCATACATCTTGTCAACATGTGGGTTAATTTCTTAGTATATTTAGGATCACTTAGCATCTTAAGGTAACAACACAAGAAGTCACTAACTTGGTTTTTTTATTCATCGTCATGGCAAGTGTTGCACTATGTCTCCTCTTACGCTTTGCGTCGCAACTCTTCACACACATGTTCTTCCTCTATTTCCATTTTTTCTACCTATTGTACTTCCTCGCAACTGCATACTTCTTTTAGAAACATCTGTGTCGCGTGTTGTATCTCCTCATGCATATTATCTTCCTCCAATGATCTTTGTGTTACACATTATAACTCTTCATGCACGAGGACTTCCTCCAATGATTTCTATGTTGCGTGATGTAAATATTCATGCACGTGCACCTCCTCTAGTGACTTCTATGTGGCACGATGTAGTTCATTGTGCATCACACAAGAATCACTTTTGTTGTGTGCCATTGAACTTGGGAGGTGCCTCTGCTACTTTTCTGATATTTCCCTCCATGTTTTGACCTGAACTTTCCCCTTTTTCCAGGTCCATACCTATCTAGATACCTCCTTGGGTCACCACCTGTACATCATCTTCTTCTTTTGGTTTATGTCCCTAGCATGGCTCCACCATCACTATGTTACTTTGCCCCATTCTTTCCTTCCCATTTTCCCAATAACTATGGGAAATCCTCCTTGACGTGATATACGTTGTAGAAATATCCACAAAGTGTGTGCGGCTTGCTATAGAATCATGATACATGGCCTACTTATCCACGGTTAAAGTAGGTGGGTGTCCTTCCTTCGCCACCACGATATCTTCTTCCTTTTCCTCTTTCATATCCTTTGTGTTTTCCTCCTTGGTAGCCTCCTCTATTAAGGCCTCCGCGGTCACCACACTTTCAATATTCTTGGATGTGGAACACGCAGAAGGAATTTACAATGTGTTCCTACATTAGTTGTATTTATCAACAACTATTCACATCATGCCCCTTTGACTTGAAAAATTCAAAGAATGGGGTGTGTGTGGTATTTTGATACTTTTACAATGTTGGACGATGGAGAGGTATATGTCCCCATTCTCGAAATATTTCACACTATTTGGTATTCTTCCCTTTTGGAAACGATTTCGACACACCTGTCGTCATGCAACTTCCCAGAATAGGAAACTCATTTCTATGATGACCTTTTGTGTGGCATGTGGTACTCCAAATATTCTTACACACTACCTTAGATTTTTCCATGTCTTGCAATTGCATGGTAAGGTTTTCAAGCTAATATTGTACCTGCGCCAACCCTATTGATGTTTCACTACCTCCTGGTGTAGCTTCTAGGCGCATTGCAATTTCCACATCCTCTGCTTGGTTTGTCACTTTCTGTTGGGTGAGTGGGACTCAGATGTGTGGCAGGAGTCTGACAATAAACCACTCTCTGTGTTGGATTTCTTATAGCTGAAATGTCAATCTATCTAAAAAAATATTGAACCATTGGTGATAGTCCCATGAGGTTTCTACCACTACTTGCTTGATGTCCTTTACTTTAGTGATGCATTGTGATTCTAACTTAGGTCTCTGAAAATCCCTAAGTAGATATCTCTTTATCTCTTTTAGGGACCTTGCTTGTACTGTTGGCGTAGTAGACTTGTACTTCATATACCACATCATAGCTTTGTCTTTCAAGGTGGTCTCCAGCTGCGCAATCTTGGATTCTTTTTCCATGACTCACTTCATGGAAAAAATTAGCTTCACACATAAACCAATGTTTCTCTACATTGTCTCTTCTCGTTCCATGAAACACGAGAAGGCTATGAGTTAAGTCTTGGTTCACCATACTCGATCTAGTACTATGTCCTCCCGACTGACCACTAACTATTGATGATATTGATATTGATATTGTTGCTCTTCCTTGCGAACTATTCTTGACTTTGACTTCTCCTTCACTTGTATCTTCTCCTTCTCTTTCTTCCAATCTTTCTTCTTTTGCTTCACTCACCTCTACATTGTCTTCGGTTCTTTCTTCTTGATAACAAATGTGCAATGGGGGTGGTTCAAATAGGGGGTTCCTCCATACTCTTTCATTTTCTTCGATGAGGGATTCAGAAGAATTTCCTATCTCTAGTTACACAAGACCGTTGACCATTGCTAAGGACTCTACCCCTTCCTAGAAGGCCCCATCACCGTATTCTTCTGTTGCAACACCACTGCTCTGCACCCTATCTTCCTCTGATGTGAATACATCTCACAATAGCCAAGGGGGTCCAACTTCATCTTCTTCATCCCTACTCCCACTACTTATGGTATCTTCTCTCAATACCCCACTCCTATTGTTGTGTCTCTTCGACGACTTGTCTTCTTCTATGGTTCTCCCTTGCACATAACTGTCTTCTACACACACTTCTACTACGGTTTCTTTTCTCTTCATATGGGATCTGACTCTTTCTTCACCCCTTTCTTTCTCTTCTTCACTTCTTTTTTCAATGTGCCTCCTTAGCTCGACTCTTCTTGTGTATCTCTCGTCTCTTTTTCTCCTCTGGTATTCTAGATCCATCCTCCTCTCACCTCATCTCATCTTCTTCTGAATCCACTTTTTTGGATCCTTTTGTTTCTTCATCTTCTCTTTTCCCCCCTTCTTTCCACCC
>SNQJ01S0220420.1:0-15130 GCA_010110895.2 Picea sitchensis | reverse complement strand
ACTCAATACAGTTGGCACTGCACATGGGCTTAGACTTTCCCTGACTAAACCTTTATCCAACAACTCCTGAACTTGATTCTTAACTTCTTCATTCTCTTGAGGTGTCAACCTATATTCTTCTTTATTTGGAAAACTGTCTCCTCAAATAAATTCAATATGGTGGCTAATACTCCTAATAGGTGGTAATGAGTGAGGCAACTCATCCACTACTATGTCAACAAAATTCTCTAACAATTCTTGAATTTATTCTGGTAAATCATTCATAGAAGTATTGGTAAGGATAACTCTTGGCTTCCTTACTACAATAAATCACATTTCTTGATATTTCTTAATCTCCTTCAAGATTTCCTTCCCACTCATGAGACGTATTCTTGTACTGACTTCTTTCTTTTATTTCTTCTCTTCTCTTGGCAGTAACATGTGGGTTCTACCATTTTTTTCTAGAGTATAAGTATTTTTCCTCCCATAATGAATGACATTCATATCAAACTTCCATGGTATCCCCAACAAAATATGACAAATATCCATGGGAATTACATCACACAGAATCTCATCTTTATAGCCTCCTATTTTAAATTCAACTTTGCATTGTTGGCTTACCATTACTTGATGTCCTTTCTGCAACCACGAAACTTTATATGGACTTGTGTGTGCAGTTGTCTCCAGATCCAGTTTCTCCATCATTTCTGTAGATACTAAATGATCAGTGCTCCCACTGTCTATAATCATCTTGCAAACTTTTTCCTTTGTTTTACAATCAGTCCTGAACAAATTCGTTCGCTGAACTGAATCTTCTATTTCTTTCTCTGTCTTTAGAAGAACTTTCATCATCATAAGATTATGTCATCCTTCTTCTGCCTATACTTCCACATTCTTCTGGGCCTCATAAATGTGTGCTTCTCCTCCTCCTTCTTTCTTCCTCTCGAGGCATTCCCAAGATATGTGTCCTGTCTTTCCACAGGCATAACATTTAACTCCACCTCTACCTCTACCTCTTCCTCAAGGAAAATAATTTCTCCCACCAAATGGTCTTCTTCAGGAACTTCCTCCTCTTTCAAAGTGACTGTATGATTTCTCAAGCTCATCCTTGGTTTTCGGTGCCTTATCATAGACAATTCCCTTACCACTATTTGAGCCTCTGCTTTTGCTTCGTGACTCTGGTTCCTGGCCAACTTTTCTTCTACCTTCAGTGCAATCTGGTAAGCATCTTTCACTGTCCTCACAGTAATCATGCTGATCTCATCCTAGATTTCATATCTCAAGCCATTTATATACCTGACAACTTTTTCATGATTCCTCTCTCTTTGTCCAGTCCTAATATTCAGTCTATAAATTTCTTCTGTGTACTCTTTCACTATCATAACCCTCTGTCTAAGGTTCTGCAACATTCTGAACAGGTTTATTTGGTAATCCTTAGGTATGAATTTAGCCTTCATTTTGGCTACCATTTTATCCCAATTATTTATCATTTGTTTAACTTTTCTCCTTCTGTCTGCCTGTAGTTCATCCCACCATAGTGTTGCATGTCCTTTTAATCTGGTGACAACATGTCTAACCTTCCTTCTTTCATCGACATATTCATATTCAAAATACTTATCCATGGAACTTATCTAGTCCAATAGCTCTTTGAAATCCAAATTACCTTCATACATTGCTACGCCCATTTTTGCTCTAGCTCCCAACTTCACAACAACTTTCAATAAGCATTCTTTAGCTGCATCTTCCCTTGTAGCTTCTTCAACTTCTACTTCTTCGATTTCTGCATCATTGACATCTTCAGTAGAAAGTGTTCTTCTTTGCATTACTTCCATCGCTTCCAACCTTGGATGAAGCTCTCTCATTTCTCTTCCCACAACACGGTTTTCCATAGGTGGATCTATGTGAATCCTTAGTGACATTATTTCAATTATTTCTAATACACAGAATACAACTTCGAACTTTTTTAGGCTCTGATACCACTTGGTTCAAACCCCTCTTTCTCCTTGGGGTTGTGTGACCTCCCATTCAAGGATCTTCAATTCTTGGAGCTAAATTAGCTCTCTGAAACCCTAATGGTCTCGCTTGTAAATAAACACATGCCTTTTCTGTCTCTTAATGGAAGTTATGTAACACTTGCAATATTTTCTTCTCACTACTAAATGATCATGACTCAGGCGCTAGCTCCTCCTCCATTAACTCCTTCCCACATGTGTCCTCGGTCTATTTCCACACAATATTTCAGGCGCGGTTGAAAGTGGTTTGAGATCAACCCACTTTTCTCCCCACAACTCACTACCAATCGCCACATGTCCATTTTGCAATACCATAGTTTCAATTCTGTCCCGTTATCAAATTTTTAACATCCAAGTAATTTTCGTCCCTGCAATCCTTCATGATCATCGATTTCAATATCTTGATGACGATTCTGAACCTGACGGTTCATATCTGTCCTTTCCCAATCTACGGATCAAAACTAACCCTTCTAAATCAATAACTGTCATTTATTCCTTAATCCAGGCTTCGGGAATTTCAAATCTCAACTCCTGCTTTCTCCACAATGGCTATATCCCAAAATAAAAAATATGTTGACATTTTTCCTCCTCAAATCGACGGTTATAATTTACTTCAAACCTTCGGTGTTCGAAGATTTAAATTCTCAACTTCCCAGAGTATTGTTATCTGAAGTTCGCGATCTGTCACCATGCATCCTTCTGGATCTAACGATCCAGATTTACTTCGTGTCTTCGGGTTTCAGCAGTCTCAATTCTCCATTGAAACCCAATTTCAATTTTCCCGGAGCTTACGATCTATTGACGTGTATCCCTCCTTAAATCATCAGTCCTTGTTTCCTTCGGCTCCTCTTGGATAGATCTTAACGCTTTATCTTATCCAACTTCTGCAAATTCTTCTTCTGAAGAATTTCTTCGACACTTAGTCGATTTCTCATCCTGTTCGCTCCTTGCAAATGACCTTTGCACTTTCTTGTGAGAAAAACCTGAGTTATTTCTCCAAGTCAAATACTTTTCATACACACTCCTTGCGCTTAATATGTATACTTTGCATACAAAAGTTCCACGCTATCTCTTCTGAGCTTCAAGTTGAAAAAGACTCTCTCACACGCACTCCTTGCGTTCGGTATGAAATCCTTGCATAACTTACATAAGAGAAACACTTGAAACTTATTCAATTATTCATAAATTCATTCCTTCACCATGAACATCATACATCCACAAAACACATAACAACAGTAAAACTGCAAAACCGTATCAACACTATGCAATTGGATAAATTTTCTATGTTCTATTCATTCCAGAAAAAACATGATTACACCTCTATCTCTTACAATCGTTACAATTATAAAACTTTTCTAAGGACCCAGAGCTTCCTCACTCTTCTTCCTCCTATCTAAATTCTATCACCTTCTAATCCAGCGGTTACCTACTCAGCTTAATTAATGAAACCTAATGACTCATACGGGCTAATATCCTACACCTGTAATATATTACAGTCTTGTAAGGATTTACAACAATCCTTCAATTCAAAACGATGGCCCAACTTTACATACAACTAATTAATTAATGAGAGATTCAAAAATATCTCCACACTGCTACCAAGCTGGTTAAGAGTCGGTTTGGTTCTTTCAATGCATCAAGTGTCGAGTTTGCTTCCACCTCCACTTTTCTTGATTTGAGAGCGATGCTCCTACATCATGGATGGAGCTTGACTTATGCCAGCCTGAGGAGGTGACAAAGGAACATAGGAACTGATAGAAATAAATTTGTCAGAGGAGATGGTTGAGAAACAACTCGATAATATTTCTGTAGAATTGGAGTATGCAGTGGAGTGGAAAGCCAATGCCACAGGAGATGAAATTAACATGGGAGATCAAGATGATCTTCCCTTTGATTTGTGTGAGAAATTGGAAGCCATGGGAGAAGGATAAATAACCCAGAAGAGGCTCATCCAACAATTCAAGTTGGAATTTCAAGAAGAGATGATGCAAGAGCAAAGTAGACTTCAGGAGAGGAACCATCCCATGGATAAGGTGGACAAGGATATTGATGAGCTAAGGAGGCTGATGCTTAATTCAATAGAGGATACAGTTAGAAACAGGTGGAGGCTGACAAGAAGGGATTGCAGTGGTAAGATGAATAGGGAACTACAACATAAAATTTGGAAACTTGGAGAAAATCCTGCAGCACCAGCAAGAAAACAACAAAAGAAAGGAAGAGAAGGAGATGGACAACTCAATAATGGAGTTTGGGATCCTGGAGGATCTCAACAACATCAATAGAGGATCCATGAGTAAGATCTCATGTTTTTTTCAGCACATGAGTATGAGGCAGGAGCATCAACTTCGCGTTAGTAGTTAATGCACCAGGAGGGAGAAAATTTTGAGGAGAGAGAAGCGTTAGCCTTCTCGTTTTGAGTTTAAATTTGAAAATTTAATGTAATTAAGTTTGAAAGGATCGTGGAGAGATGAGTCATTGGGAGTGTGTAAGAATTAGTATAAATCTCCTTTAATGGATGACAGGTAGATAGATCTAGATCTGATTTGTACTAGATGTAAATTAATTGTAATTTAATGTAAGTAGGTGAGGAAGGCTCGAGAAGCCCCTCTTTTGTAAAAAGAGCAATGTATTGAGATATATGCATTAGAATAAGGCATTGTCATGGAAGATAATCAAAGAGAATTAGAGAATCTCATGAGAAGATAAGAGAGGAGAGGAGCGAAAGAACTGAGACTATGTTGCAGTCCAGTCTTGTAAACACTGTAAAAAGCATTCAGATTTAATACAAAATATGATTTCCCTGCATATGAGTCTTTGTGTGTGTATTATTTGAATGAACATGTGTTTACTGTTTTTTTCTGAATGTTTACCGTGCATGTATGAATTCCATGGATGTATACTTTTTTCCTTTGCAGGAATAGATAAAATTCTCTATTTGTATGAGTTTCTGAGTGTTCTGGGCTCTTAAGGCTACTGCAAGGAGTACACACCATATTTGTTGGAAAACTATGAGAGGTCAGCGCAAGGAATGCACAAGAAATAAATTTCAAGTTCACGAAGAGAGTTCCAGGTGGACACACCAGAATAGGTCACAATATAATAAGGGATAGTGAAAAGAGTGCACAGAGTGAGCGCAAGGAGTGCGCCTACACTCAGAGCAGTGTAAAATCTCAAGGGAAGGACAGTGCAAGTGTGCACAAAGTAAGTGCAATGAGTGCGTAGGTGAGTATTTAGAATTCAAGACTCAGGAGAGTGAATGCAAAGAGTGCACAAATACAACACCTCGCTAAGTGTTGATCAATCTTAGAAGGATGAGTAAGTGCTAGAAGAGCACTAAAAGAACACTCTGACCATGTTTGAAATCTCAAGAAGAAGAGCATGAGTTCCAGGAGGGAACAATAATTTTTTGAAGGAGAAAAGGGTCGAGACCCTTTGTATAAGAGAAATCCAATCTTAGGAGAAACAACGAAAGTGTGTGCCAGAAGAGAGTCCAAGTTCCAAACTATGGAGAAGTGCAAGGTGTGCACATGAGACTTCTTTAAGTCTCAAGCTCTAAGGAAAGAAACCACAAGTCAGACGCAAGAAAATTTTACAAGTCCCAAATTCAGGAGGGAAGTGAAAGGAGTGCGCCCAAGTTAAATCCATCCAAGCGAAAGAGCGCAATAGAGGAGAAATATCTTTGATTCAAAGAGAAGGAGCGAGATATGTTTGGGAGGAATCATGATCCCTTGCATCCGTTAGATCCGGGGAAGGAGCGTGGTATTTAAACCTCAAATTCCTTTGGACTTTGCTGCTTCAACAATTTTCAATTGTTTGTTGTGAAGGAGGCAAAAGCCTCGAAGTCTTGGAGTGAATCTATGTCGTAGATCTCTGGGAGGCATACGATCCATTGGATTGGCCATGGAGCATATATCTAGGCCCTCGGATCAAGCCCAGGAAGGATGAGAAAGTGTTTCCAGAGAATATCATATTCCAACCATTAGATCTGTGTACGAGTGAACGTGAGTCGTAAGATCTCATAGTTCGGAAGTTTGTCAATCTGGAGGATCTCGAGTAAAAAGTTATTTAGTGTGAAATTCCCCAAAGTCCCGAATCCCAGAGAAAATCCAAGCTGTTCGTTGACGCGGACACATGGACCATAGATCCCATCCCTTCGTTGATTCAGTGTTTGATGATATGAGGATTTGGTGGTGATTAACAGTGAGAACTCCCAAAGCCCGGAGTTTTGAAGTAGATCATAGCTATTGGTTGTTGGAGAAGTGTGGATCGTTGATCTGGGATCCCTATGAGAGTTCTCTAATTTGGTTTTTGGGATTATTGTGGTGTTTTGTTTTAATAGTTTTAGAATCCCGAAGCTCGGGAGCTAGAGAGGGCCTGAGTAGTTCGTTACTTCGACATTCAGGAGAATCGCTAGTTCAAAATTCTGGAGAATCGCCATGTATTGAGAGAAGAACCGCCAAAGCCTGGAGTAATAAAGTGACAGAGCCCCAAAGCTTTAGATAAGTGCCATTTGGCTGAGCACTCGGTTCCAACCCTTGGTCATATAAGGTTTTGGATGAAGTTAAGGGGCTAGCACCCGAAATATTATTTTAAGGATAAGGGGGCTTAGAGAAGGACCTTGCAAGGTTCATATTTGTACGGACCTACACCCAAGGGAAAAACAGAGGGGCCTGTGAACATTAAGAGGGGATCCATTAGGGATCCATGAGCTGATTGATCTCCTCAAAAAATGATCCCAGACTGGGAGGCACACGAACCCTGAGGAGGGGTGGGGGTTTTCATCACTTTCTCTTTGAGTTAAGTGAGTGTAACTATAAACTAGTCCAAGCTGATACGTAGCTACAACTCCTACTTCAAGTAGACATTTCCACAAATAACTAGACACACTAACAATATCAAAAGGAGATTCAAAACAATCAAGCATTACAGATGAGGTATGAAACCAAAATTGAAACACATGTAGTCTCCCATACCTAGTACACTGATCTCAGTACAACATTCACCAACCCTCTTGGAACTATGGACAACCTAGATGCATAGATTCCCACCACTTCTACTCAAGGGAACAACATCCCTTTGGGATTTAATCTCTTTGTTGTAAAATCCCACCTACAGAATCTAGAGGTAGATATTGTCACTTTTTGTCCACCAATCCACCCAACAAATCCTTCTACGACTCGGTTCCAACAAAGAATGGATTCATCCCAAGAATCTCTCCACGATGGACAACGTAGGGTGGAAGAATTCTCCTACATGGTCGAATACAGATTCTCCCTATGGACCCTTCTCTAAATGCCACTAGAAGTATATACTATCGAAGATTGGATTCATGTGACTGAGTTAGAGGTATCCCAACAAAAGAGAGATCTTGCGTCTTTTCCTTTTGGGGAGCGCACCACTGCGATGCTAGCAATTGCAGCAAAAATGAAGGAGATCACTACAACTTGGGTTGAGAAACAGAGTATGTCTAAGATGATCACTTGTGCGACCGATAAGGGATTGCTATTTTTTACGCATATTTCCAATGTGGAAGTTGTTTCTGTCCCTCTCATTGAAAAAATCAATACAGCCAACTTGAAAAATTATCAGGTCACAACTGTTGAAGTCGAGGCCACTATTCAATTCACTCAAGATCTCTAGGGATATATTAATTATCGTGAGTGCCTCTTTAAGGAGTTTGTGCAGGAACTCAAAAGCACTATCCCATTCATGGAGATGTTAATTCCATGAAGTAGTTGGCTCGAGGGAGATCCAAGTAATAGTGGTGGGGGCCTGTTGGCACCCAAATTTTTTGGTTAATCTCACACATGCACACAAAAAAATTTGTGAACTCTCATGCCAAGTTTTTTGCGCACTCATTTCAAGTTTTTTGCATGCTCATTCCAAGTTTTGTGTGCACCCATGATAGTTTTATGCATGACTAATCTAATACATGGAGAATGATAAGAAGTGTGCACATGATCGAGTTTTGATATTGCATGCCAAATCCAATATATGAAATATAAACATTGGTTTGTGTTTTGTCAGTAGTGTCGGAAGTCAAGAAGCCACACATCGCAATCAAGAAAGGAATCATCAGGAAACATTCTTGAATAGTTAAGGCCAACAAAATAAGGGAACATGGAGCTGTCAAAATATGAGCTAGCGAAGCAGTTAATATTGCCTTAATTCCAGAAGGCTACGTGGAATGAAGACATGTACCAGAAGCGTGCAAGGCAGTTTGTCAGTAAAGCGAGTGGAGAAAAACAAAAATAGATAGATCTCCCGAGCAAATAAATCTATAAAAGGAAGTAGCAACACTATAAATAGAGTTATATGGCAAGAGAGTTAGAAAACGACGTAGAAGATTCATTGAATTTTGTGTGTCAAATCTCACCCCGACCCTTTGTAATTTTATAATGCTTCTTAATACAAGTCCGAGTCTGTCATATATCTGAAGTTTATAAGGATACACATGGCACAATATGTTGTAATTCTGAAGAATTATCCAAAGAGGACATGATGATTTGTTGTTGTTGAATCTAGTATGCTTAATGTATGCTTGTTTTCTATGGAATGGAATGAATAATAAATCTATAGAAGTTATGATCTATCACGTGTCATTCATGTGTTAATTGGATATGTGTGTGTATTGCTTTACTTATTGAGTAATAGTAATTTGATGCTAATGAAGTGCATGAATTCCATCATGAATGGATCCATAGGTATTTATCCCTTCATCCCTATCACAAGACTAAATCGTGTTTGTGATCCTCATTGTGTCTTAGGTGAAACCTTCTTCGGCCTTGGTTGAATATTGATATGTCGATGATTTTGGGTTTTTGTTGGTCAACTCTAGGGAACCCTAGGTCTAAACTCCCCAATGTTAATAAGGATGTTCAAAAACGTGAAACAATGCCCAACAATCATGTCAAATTATACCAAGAAATATCACCACCATGTATGCTTGGGTGACAACTTTGGTTGTGTGGAAAAGTAGATCATTATGACATTGTTCATTTTCGCAATGAATGACTTAATCAACTACAATCATCTCTTTCTCATGATCAATAGAGTACCTTCATTCATTATCTTGTATCTTTCTTTTGACATAGGCCACTAGATGAAATTCCTATGAAAAAAAACCTCCAATGGAAAAATATGAGGTGTCTATCTACACGTCAAATGACTTCTCAAAGTCTGGTAGCTTCAACAAAGGTGCCAAAACAAGAATGTGCTTCAATTCATAGAATTGTACCTAGCACTTCTTCTTCCAATTCCATGGATTTTTCTTTTTCAACAGGTCACTCAATGGTGCTAAAATATTAGAGTATCCCTCCACAATTATGTGGTAATAGTTATCCAAACAAGGGATACTTCTTACCTCATGAACTATCTTAGGTTCCTCCCAATTCACAATCACACTTATCTTCACAAGATCCATGAAGATGCATCCTTGTCTAATACAATGGCCAAAGAATGGAATTTCAGTCCTCCTAAGGACACCCTTTGACTTTTTCAAGTATATCCAATTCATCCTTAGTGCTTGAAATACTTCCACAAAGTGTTTATGTGATCTTCCATGTTTTCACTAAACACCACAATGTCATGTAGGTAGACAACCATTGACTTGTACAAAAATGGTTTGAATATTTTTTGCATCAAAGTGTGAAAGGTAGCTAGGGTATTGCACAAGCCAAAAGGCAGAACAAAAAACTCAAAACTTCCATACTTTGTTACAATGACTATCTTTGCCTCATATCCTTGTGTAATCCTCACATGGTAGTATCCTTGCCTCAATTCTATCTTTAAGAAGACCTTTTCCTTATCCAACTTGTCAAAGAAATTCATATCCAAAGGTAAGGGGTATCGGTTATTGATGGTCTACTTGTTCTATGTATGATAGTCCAAGAACTATTGCAACTATGGAGTTTCCTTCTTTTGGAAGAGAGTCATACAGTGATTTAGAAGGTCAAATGATCCCAACATCAACAATATTAGCCAATTTCCTTCTCAAATCGTCTAAGTCAAGCCTTGAAATTTAATATAGAGTCCTAGCTAAAGGATGAAACCTTGATTCTAGATTAAGATGATGTTCAATGGTGCACCTAGGTGGGAGAACGTTTGTCAATGAATCAAACATATGATCAAACAACTTGTCCAACACATCAACAAGTGATGGTGGAATAGGCATCCCCACTCAATCCTTTTCCACTTACCAAACAGATATTGCAAAACAATTGTGATTATGTGTGCCTATCTTACCTCTTCATGCTCAGTGCTGAGACAATCCAAACCCTTCTATTTGACTTCCTTGTTGTTGTGATAACAACGCAAGTCTTCTATCCACCAAGTATAACCAACATTTTCACAAACGACATGAGAACAAATTGCATTCTCCTTAATAATTATTGGCCAAGAATGACCTCAAAGTCATCTATCTGCAATACCATGAATTTAGCATGTCCCTTCCACTTGTCTAATTGAATGTGAAATATTGATGCAACCATGTTTTCTGCAATATCCTTAGAGTTGACTTCCTTAACCGAAGCTTCACATGATCCAACTATAAGTTTGAGTTCAATTTCCAATTATGTTCACAATAAATTGTGCAAGTCACTAGAATCAACTAATGCATGAACTACTCTTCCATTGATGATCAAGTCCAAAAAATAAAGTTGATGGTGACACAACCCTTGGTTTCCAACCAAGGTTCCTATCTACTGCAACCTTTTTTCCCCAACAACCTATTGTGCACAACTAGTTAATGAAAATGAATAGAAATGAGAAGAACAAAGAAATTTAATTTCATCCAAAGTTTGTTGCCAATGGGCACCGAGTAGAATCATCTTTGCAAGGTCTATGGGGGAATTCCTCAGTCCAACTACTCTTGGCCTGAAGACACTCCACAACTTGTCATCTAAGATTCGTATGTGCATATTCACATGGATAAAGTGCACCTTGAGGTGTAGTGGGACCCAAATAGGTTTCTCCTTGACCACCCACACCCTATAATAGAGTCCACAACCTTCACACAGAGAGTTTCCCATTGTAGGATTCCATCTCTTCCCACGAGCTTGTGGTATGAGATGGAATCCTATAGGATTGTAAGATGAACAATTTTCCGACAAACCTATGGGAAGAGATGGATTGCAGGATGCCATCTCATTCCATAGGTTTGTGGGCATAGATGGAATCCTACAAACCTATAGGATGGCTGCAATCAAGGGTCATTATTGGAATCATTTTGATGCTAATTGGAATTTGATGCTGACTAAATTTGATTTTTTTATTTATATCACATTAGTTGAGAGGTCACTTCCACTATAGCATATATGTCCAACATATCCTTATGCCAATAGATTCTCCTCCTCCCTTTTCCTTCTATGTGGGATAGTGTTATGATGGAATTGGGTGTGTGTGATTGTTGTGGGATGAAAATGTGTGCTTAGGCCAATAGAGGCATCCAAAAAGGTAGTGGAATTCCTACTAAAATAATGGTATAATGGTTGATTGGTTGTGGGATGAACATATGTTGTTCAGTGATCAAAATTACTAAATATAATTTCATTAAGGAGTGAATCTACAATATGCATGAGAGTTTGATGGAGTCAAGCAAAGGAGGAGAATAGGCACTTCAAAACAAGCTATGAAAACCAATATTTCATCATAAAATATTCTATACCTATTCCTATTTGTGTTTCCTCACACCACTCATAGATGTCAAGAGTAAAAATTACAGTCTTTGTATTGGAACATCCTCTCATGCAAAAATATTCAAACTTAGCACCAAATTTGGTCTTCCTAAAAGCCTAATGTTATGTTTCCTTGCTATCATCCTTGCATGCCTAATTTCCTAGAGGATCAACAATTATCTTGGAAGATAAAAGAGTCTTCCTTATAGAAAAGTGGAAGTTGAGGAATTCACTTCCTTCCAACTCCTAAAATAACTCTCAAGTAAATATATGAAAATTTTGAAGGGCGTGGACATGCCCCATACCATAGCATAACTATGTCACTAAACAACAATGAGTAAGTGAATGATCATAAATTTGAATAGAAAAATGCTAGTTCAACAAATCAAAAAAATTCACTATGACCACCAATGCTCCTACATGATAACAACTGAGATGCCTTCTATTATTCAAATATGTAAATTAATAACAATTGTAGTTATTCTGGTAGTGGTGGCATGCCATGAGAACTGATATTTGGTAGAATACAACACTTCATGACTTTTTTTTCACCTCAACTTTGCTTCCTAATTATATGATTTAGTTTTTGTATGGTTGCATCCTTTTAAGTACTACACAATATTCTAAGTGAGATTTTGTTAAAATGGATTTTGTCAAATCATTAGTAGGTTCATTCATCAACGGTCATTATGAACACAATTGATATGTAGGCTTCATGCATGTGAACAATGGACTCTCAAATCTTTTATTGGGCATTATTTTTTGTGTAACATACCCATAATTTATAATATATCTTAAATCATTAATATTCAGTTTTCTGTTGAACTTATTTGTGGGTAAGAAATTAATACAGAGATAAAAATGAGAAATAAAAAAAAAAAAAGAATTTTGTAGATCTTTTAGTTTATTTCTAACTTGCAAAATCTCAAAATTAAGAAACAAATTATGTGGAAAACATATCTTGAGTTCCTCGTGATATATTTGTTTCAGTGTTAATATAACAAGACACAATGCTATTCTCTCCATAATTATGACAATAATATAATTTGGAAGGATAGAGCACTTCTACATAAAATTCTAAAAACATTTAGAATAAACTATTACAAGGATTGAGACTCCCATTAACACAATCAAAGATAATTCTCCTTCAAGTATATCCAATATTTGATATTTTGAATCACTTGGTACAAGGTCAAGGTCATTACACAAGTCAAAAATTCTAGCTCAGCATGACTCCCTGCTAAATAGTAAACTCCAACCATGGCTTGGAATTCAAACTTTTTTTTTTTTGTAAATACAAAACTTTCAACAACCAATAAACATAATTCATATGTTGTTGTCCATCTATTTGAAAAAAAATGCGTCACACTCACATAAACCATAAAAAATGAAGTTTAATAGCTCATCAAACATATGAATATCCTCCGATAACAATAGTGGACTTGTTTCAAAACATATTTATTCTTATAATAATAATAATAATAATAATCTAATTTTAAAGTCACACCTAAGCCAGACACCAAATTTATGTATGAGACTTTCTTGTTTGTGGAAACTTTGTGGGATAAGGGATCCCATCTGCACAATGATTTGATCGCTAAAGTCTATAAAGATGTACATTCCCTAACCCCTCTAACTTTAAACATGTGACTTTTAAGAGGAAATACATATACTTAATCATTGCAAATTAATTATAAAAATATATAAATACATAGACATTATACTTATTACTTCCATTAAAAAATCGTAATGAATGTATGAAGGATTTTTATAAAAATATTTAATATTAAAAAGTATCCTCATAGCCAACCATGTATCTTTTAAATGGTTATTAGAGAACATAGGAATCGTGATCATACTAACCACTGGTTAGAGGCTCAGATTCTAGCATGACTTGGGAGATATACAAATTCTTGTAAGACCGTAGTGCGAGATTTGGAAAATTCTAAATACATGAGGAAATCTGTGAATTGCTTCCAAGCACCTCCAAGTGCTAGGTGGTTGCATCTATATTAAGAACCCATGAAACGTAAAAGACAATTTCGTCAAACTTTGGCATACTTTGAATAAATGTGAGAACATAACTTTCACGGCAAATTTTGCTATCCTGGTTGGAGACACAATGCTCATATTCTAAGTTATTTTCGAGAATTATTAAACCTTCCAAATATGGTCATAAACAATGTCACGTGTGCTTATTTGTTGTGTAGATTATTATGTCTACTTGAGTTTTTTTCCTATTCAACTAATTTTATGAATTTATCTTGATTTGAACATGTTTTGTTTCCCACATTCTTTTGATAATTCCTAGTAAAACCCTTTTCCCACCTATATTGACAACAAAGGAAAGGTTTCCGACCATATTTTATAATGAAAGAAAATAAATCTGCCATTTAAAACTTAAAATCAACTATACTATAGGAAACTAGAACCATGTATATGTGTTGATCGTGATAGAATTCTGAACATTATTTTAAAGTGACTCAATTTTGTATAATGTTTAGAGACAATTCCTTAATTTCCATCCAAATACATTTGGGTTCCTTCAGACCCGTCTTTCTGATTGCTAACAAATTTTGAATATGATATAATTTTCTACAACTTGTAAGGAAGTCCTATAATATTCAAAGATAGTCATAAAAAGAGGGCCAACCTTATAGCCATATGAAGGAATTTGTAATTCAAGGGATAGCATTGTAGAAACTATAGCCACTTGTGTAGCTTCTCATATTCCTAATTTAATAAATTTTAACTGTAAATGAAAAACAAGGTTGAAACATAGTATACACACTCTACTCATGGTGGGAAAAAACCTTGTACTATAGTGATTACTTGTAGAACAAGTTACTACTTTAAATAAAAAAAACTAATAATGAGATAATAGCATGAAATTGTAAGTTGTAAAACAGTTCAATGGACACATAAGGGTGTGGTGGATAAAATGGGGAATTGAAATATCAGTGGGTCGAATTGGTCAAAATTGGCAGTTAAACCTTCAATTCAAATAAAAATTGGGCATCTCCTAAGTTCCATTCTCACCCGGTGATGTTGAAAATTTCAATTGCATGCCCCAAGTTTGATCCCCACCCTCTCATTGGAGGCATGCAGCCTAAACCAGGACACCAAGAGCTCTTAAAATCCAATGTCATAGATTGTTCTATTCTTCTCCATCTCTTGGACACTGTACTACCCAATTATCCAAACCTATAACCAGATCGAAGAAAATAGTAAAAGAAATACAACACAATCTAATATACCCGTAAGGGTATAACTGATAAGAGACAAAATTGAGAGGTCGGTAGATCAAACTTGTCAAATTCTTGAGTTAAACCTTCAATTCAATTCATAGAAGGGCATCTCCCATGTTCATTCCCGCCCATGTTTGTGATCGTACTGACCATATTTTTTTTCTAATGCATATTTTCATCCTATCCACTAATTGTTTTCTAGAAGTTAGAAACATTT
>SNQJ01S0220419.1:16145-26800 GCA_010110895.2 Picea sitchensis | reverse complement strand
AGCAAGCCAATAACATATAGAATTGAATCCAGTTTAGATAAATGGAATATCTTGATAAAACACGTATTCCAATGCAACATTTTGTTTCTCCAATGCAATTTTCAGATTATTTCTTTTAATCTATTGGGTAATGGAGTCTTGGTTGTAAGAGTTGGATCCACTACTTCTCTAGGGGTGTAAGCCATTTTACTCCCTAGAGCAAGATAATCCAACAAAGGTAAGTCTAAGAGGGTGTAAGCCATTTTACTCCTCTTAGTAACCTTATGAAAAATGACTTATCAAATAACAATTAAGATGAAACTTGGTGGAGGGTGTATGCCCTTATACTCCTCCAAGATTTTTAGACAAGAATAACATGAAACAAGAAGAAATTACCAACAAATGCAGAAAATTCCTCACCAATTCCACAAGATAGCAAGAAAAAACTGTAGATTACCAAGTAAATTCCATCCACATGCAAGAATAAGCCTCCAAGAAGGGTAGCGCACCACTTTAGCTCCACAATAGACCAATAAGAATCCAAAATATTGCACAAGATATCGAGAGAGAGAGATAACTCAAATGCCCAAAGAGGGAAAATTTTTAGTCAAGTATGTCTTCTCCCAAGTGAGAGAGCTATGATAAAATGAAATGATTTGGTCTCTTATTTATACAAGACCTCAATATAATGTTTTTCCACATAACATTAGGGTAAACCACAAAATAAAGGAGGCCGACCTCCTTTATTTTTCCCATTTACAAATTTAATTTGATATTTAAACAAATTAAAACCCTAAAGATGACGTCAAGCCCCTCTAGGGTGACATTTTGACAGTTTTAGTAAATTGTTGAGCTTGGAGAGGAACTCATTGGGCCTCCAAAGACCATCTCTTCATGCGCTAGGGTCTTCTCTCCATTAACCATGCCAATATCCATCAAGTCATCACCACCATCATGAAACCCTAGCCCCAAATCATGACGTCAAGCCCGAGAGAAAGACATTTTGACCTTCCAAGGTCAACCGTTGGGAAAAAAGGGGGCTAGGTTCCATCCTTTAAGGTTTCTCCTTGTGCCTCCAAATGCAATGTTCACCATCTAGCTGCTCCCAGGGTGTGGGTCATGACATCCAAACTATGGGCTTCCTACCCCAGTGAAGGCCCAACGCTAGGCTTGTTCATCCAAATCATCCACCAAGCAAGGTCCTGCAAATACAAATGAGTGCACCCTCCAAGGGTCTCAAGTCAAATGTATCATGCCAAGTAAAATCACTTTTAATATAAGAGCCACCTAAACATGTGCATCAAAACTACCTTTTCAAATTAAACAAGTGCTCAAAGACCCTATGCAACTTTCCAAGTTTAGGTATGAGAGAGTTGTCAAGGTGACCTATTGGGTGAGTCATTCCTCAATTCAAGAAGTGTTTTCCAGGCGAACCCTCTCTAAGTCATGCAAAGAATATGGAGTGCATGGGGGTAAGACTTTTGGGCAAGTGGTTCATGACATACAAGGGTTTGTATTGTCTCATTTATGGGTTCCTTTGTATAGGGCGGGTTGCACCTTCATTTTGAATGCAACCTTTTTCCAAGCCCATTTATTTCCATTAATTATTTAAAGTGTTTCCAGGTTGAAGCCAAAGTGGGAATTATACCTAAGCATGAAAAACATTGCCTACCTTGACTCTATCCTGGTCACACTGTGCTTCCCCAATTTGAAGACAATGTGTGCGACTTATACCTAAGCATGAAAAACATTGCCCACACACACCTTACCTTGGTTGGAATTTTTAGATTGTTTTTTTCACGAGTCCCATTAGTTTTTTATGAGAGACATTTCATTGTCTTCGAGATCCCTAGGCGAGCATCTAGAAGGTTTATGATTGCCTTTTATATTTTTCCATCTACAAGCCTCTGGGCCTTCAACCCCTTCTTCCCATGAAATGAGATACAATTCCTTCTTGGGTTAGTACACCCGAAAATCCCAAAAGGTAGGGATACGAAAAGGATGAAGTGTGAAAAGTGATAAGTATCTTCGGGAATGGTATGATGACTCATCAACCTAGCAGAAGAGAAGAAGAATTTAATCAAGAATGTAAATGACAAATCCATCACACAGTAAACAAAGATTTTACCCTGGAAACCCAAACCGAGAAAACCAACATTCCTTGAGCATTCTTCTCTCTTATTGTCTTATTCAATCTAATAAAAGGTTACATGTCTAACCTTGGTCCAAACCTAAGACAAAATCGACATCATACCCTCTTTCTTACACAATAACAATCCTATAGCCAATCCAACTTACATCTGCATGACCAACAACCTCTAATTACAGACTCTTGGATATTATCCATTCATCATCTAAAGATTTAGAATCAACATTTATGACCTTACAACACACCTCTTTATAGGCTTTACAGTAGGAAAAACCATAAGGACATGGTGCCCATAAATGGTTACAAATCCATGCAGATCATTAGCTACAAATCCTGTGAATCTTGGGATTCTATTACAATCAACTCTAAGTCGAATTACCAGTCAACTACAAGTCGAAATTCATTCGGTCTTCGGTGGGTTGCCACATGCCTGCCTATCGACCTATTCTACTTGTTGTCGATGCCTTTACCTTGTCAAACCACCTCAACCTTCGACTTCAACTTTACTCGATCAACTAACCTCGATCTTTGACTTGCTATCGATCTACCTCGACCCTCGACCTATTGTCAATCCACCTCTACTTTGTTTGTTAGTCGATGCACCTCGACTAGACTTTCACTGCAAAGAATATAACAACCCAACATTCTCCCACTTGTTTTCTTCTTTGATAAAATCAGTAGATTCCTTAACTTTCGTTCACAGACCCAGGGAAACAATGCCCATTTCCTCTCTGCACCAAGAGAACTTCACAAAACTCATAGACTTGGTCATCGAGTATGCTATGTTTTCCAACGTGTCTACTTCCTCTAGTAGCACCTTGTTACTTTCTACCATATCTCTTACGAAATGGTATTGTACATCAATGTGCTTAGTCTTCAAATGATAAGCATGGTTCTTTGCCAGAAATATTTCACTTTGAATATCACAACTTATCTTCATAGCTCTCTGCTCAAACAAGATTCCTGAACACAACCTTTGCAACCATAATGATTCTTTTCTTCCATGAGTGGCTGCCATGTATTCAACTTCTATTGATGACAAGGATATCATCACATGTCACTTACTCATCCAAATTCTTCTATTGTTGATGAGGATATGACTACATGTCACTTACTCATCCAACTTATTTCTCCACCAAACAGCTTGAAGACATATCCGCTGGTCGACCTTCGTCGATCCAGATCTCCAACCTATTCGGTGTCGACAAAGCCATGTACATTTAATTTCCCATTGTCACCTCCAGGTTTTCCTTGGTACCATATAACATAGTCCTCCGTACCACCGAATACTATCTTGACAACTCCTTTCCAGGTGTCGAAATGTACCTACTCAACACTCCCACTGCATAGGAAATGTCTGGTCAAGTGCAGACCATCACATACATTATACTACCGACAACACTTGCATAGGGAACACATTCCATGTCCTTTATTCCTTCTTGCATGTTGACATGTTTTAGAATTGTTTCAATATACTTCATCTGATTCAACCAGAGATTTCTAGTCACTCGATCTCTCTTAATCTCCATTCCCAGAATGAATTTAGCTGCACCGAGATCCTTCATGTCGAACTTGGAGGATGACTGCTTCTTCACCTCCTTTATTGCATCCATGTTGTTTCCAATCAACAACATGTCATCGACATACAAAGCTACATATATGAAACACCCATATTCTTCCTTGGAATATATGCAATGATCAACTTTTCTTCTCACAAATCCAAAACTAAAGATGTATGTGTTGAACTTCCGATACCACATCCTTAGTGGTTTCTTTAGACCATAAAGGGATCTTTTTAGTTTGCACACCAAATATTTCTTGCCCTTTACTACAAATCCTTCAGGTTGTTTCATGTAGATTTCCTCTTCCAGGTCCCCATGTAGGAACATTGTCTTCACATCCATTTGTTCTATTTCTAGATCAAATATTACAGCTAGAGACATTAGTACTCTAATGGAAGTTAATTTTTCAACAGGGGAAAAGATCTCACCGAAGTTGACTCCCTCGACTTCAAAATATCCTTTTGCTACTATTTGAGCCTTGAACTTCTCGACTTGTCTTACAACATTCATCTTCTTCTTGAATACCCATATGCTATCGACAAACTTTCTTCCACTAGGTAACTTGACTAAATCCTATGTGTCATTCTTGTGCAAGGATTCCATCTCTTTGACCATGGAATCCTTCTAGAGTTTACCCTTTGCTGAGTTGACTGCCTCATCGACCAACTTGGGCTCATCGTTGAAGGCAGTTAACATGAATGCAGAACAAAATTCGGGCGGGGTATACCTTTCAACTGGTTTTCTCACTCTTTATAACCTCCTTACAATCGGGGTTAGTTGTTCCACCTCTTCCTCTGATTCAATCGACTAATCTGAATCATCTTCTTCATTCCTTAGTTCAAACCGCGCTGTCTCATAATTATTCTCAGTCTGAACAATTTCCTCAGGCTCAGACTTACCTCTAACTTCTTTGAAGAACACATCTCAATTGTACACTATTCTCCTTGATGTAGGATCCCAGAGCTTATATCCTTTCATTCCTTCTTTGTACCCAATGAAAATACATTTAATTGCCTTCTTGTCTAGCTTGCTCCTCTTTTCCTTGGGAACATGCATAAATGCATCAAAACCAAATACTTTGAGATGTGAAACTGAAGTCTTCTTACCTGACCATACCTCATGTGGAGTCATGTCGACTAGCACTCACAAAGGAGACATATTCACTAGATATATTGCAGTGTCGACTGCCTCCGCCCAAAATTCTTGTGCGATCCCAACACCATTGAGCATGCTCCTTGCCTTGTCCATCAACGTTTTGTTCATTCTCTTGGTAACTCCATTTTTTTGTGGGGTATACAGTGTGGTATTTTGGTGTGCTATGCCACACTGCTTACAGAACTGATCAAATTCTTTTCCACATAATTCACCACTGTTATCAGTTCTCAACACCTTAATCTTCCTATCTATCTGGTTTTCTACAAGAGCTTTAAACTCTTTAAAATTATCAAAAACCTATGATTTCTTCCTCAGGAAATATATCCATGTCTTCCTAGAAAAATCATCTATGAAGGAGACATAATACATGGATCCAACAAGAGAAGGCACTGTAACCGAGCCAAACACATCTCTATGCACCAATTATAGAATCCCATTTTCCCTTGTCTCTCCAGATGGGAGCCTCACCCGACTTTGATTTCCATATATGCAATGTTCACAAAAGTCGACTACCTTGACCCACAATTCTTGTGTGGGACCAACATCACTGAACATGCTCCTTGCCTTGTCCATCAACGTTATGTTCATTCTCTCGACAACTCCATTTTGTCGTGGGGTATATGGTGTGCTATGCCACACTGCTTACATAACTGATCAAATTACTTTCCACAAAATTCACCACCATTTTCATTCCTCATCACTTTAATCCTTTTCTCTGTCTGGTTTTCCACAGGAGATTTAAACTCTTTAATTCTCTCGAAAACCTATGATTTATTCCTCAAGAAATATATCCATGTCTTCTTGGAAAAATAATCTATGAAGGAGACATAATACATGGATCCACCAAGTGAAGGCACTGTAACCAGGCCAAACACATCACTATGCACCAACTATAGAATCCCACTTTCCCTTATCGCTCTAGATGGGAACCTCACCTGACTTTGTTTTCAATATATGCAATGTTCATAAAAGTCAACCTCTAAACCACATTCAGGAAACCCTTCGACCATACCTTTTCTTTTCATAGCTCTAAGTACTTTTTCTCCAATTTGTACCATCCTTTCGTGCCATAGCATGGACGGGTCGATTTTATCATGTCTTGTCAAGTCGGTTTGTACTGACTCAACCCGAGTGGGGTCGAGTTGAGTCAAAGTCGAGTCGAATTCAAGAGCAACAATTTTGTTGTATCTGGTCGAGTCAACATTATCTAACAACTTTTATATGGTTCCAATTCAAACTCCTTTCATTAAGACCATCACAACTCTGACCATCTTGCACGAATACTTTTGAAATAGAGTGTGCACTCCAACATCACTTGTCTTACTGACAGATACCAGGTTTCTTGCCAAACCTAGAATGTGTAGCACACTTGGAATGGTTCTTTTCCTTCCATCCTACAATATCACTTGAACTCTTCCTCGTCCGACAATTTTGGTTGTCAAGTCGTCTCCCAAGAACACATCACCTCCATCATATCATTCATAGTCGCAAAACCATTCTCTATGTGGTGTCCCGATTTGATCAATCGAACACTTGATTCGACTGTGTACTGGTTGACGCCAGGTACACATCACCTTCCTTATCCAGGGTCATATTTTTCTTAGTCTATTGCTTCTCGTTGGATCCTGTACTGACTTCCATCACCCTCGACTTACAATCCTTTTTATAGTGCCAAACTTTACCACATTTCCAACATATTCTTGTCGACTGAATCAAGGATTTTGATCTACCCTTTGACTTAGACTTTCTACCGGAGAATTTTCCTTTATCTCTTTCAATTGATCGATCTTTCAATAGTAAATAATATTTGGTCTATCCTTCCATATTCTTTCTTCTCATTTCTTCTGACAGTAGAGAAGCAACACCATCTTATAGCACTAGTGTGGTTGTATTACTCCCTATAGCTACGACTAAGCTATCCCATGAGTCTTGCAAAGAATATAATAGGATTATACACTTTTCGTCCCGAGTGATTTTGATATCCATAAACGATAACTGGCTTAAAATGGTATTAAACCCATTTAAATGCTCAGTTACCAAACTGCCATCACTCATTCTTAGAAGATACAATTTCTTTATGAGAAACAACTTATTTACCAGATATTTTGACTAATATAAGCTTCCCATCTTGTCCCACAATTTTTTGGCCGAATCTTCACCCGAGACATTCAACAGTACCAAATTTGAAAGAAAATTCAAATCGTACTTCTTTCTCTTCTTTCGAGTTTCTCCCATTCTTCTGTCAACATTCCCGTCAGCTAGGTACCTAGACATATCATTGTCCATTGTGCTCGATCTACAAGAAGATCTTCCATTTTAAGCTTCCAAAGCTCAAAATTATGGCCATTGATTTTTTCTATCTCTATTCTTTAACTGCTTGCCATTCTTTACCATGATCTTTAACACAATTTATAACTTACAACTCTTTCTATACCTGGGGTTTAGCTCTCAGATTCAAGATTGGTAAATCAAAGTCTGATACAACCATCAAAGCTTAACACAACTTTGATACCACTTGTCAGGAAATGAGATACACTTCCACATTAAACCTAGCAGAAGAGAATAAGAATTTAATCAAGAACATAAATGACAATGAAATCATACAGTACACCGATATTTTACCCTAGAAACCCAAACCAGGAAAATCAACATTCCTCGAGTGTTTTTCTCTCTTGTTGTCTTATTCAATCTGAATAAAAGGTTACATGTCTAACCTTGGTCCACAACTAATACACAATCGACATCATACCCTCTTACTTACACAAGAACAACCCCGTAGCTAATCCATATTACATTTGCATGACCAACAACCTCTAAATTACAGACTCTTGGCGATCAACCATTCATCATTTAAATATTTAGAATTATCCTTTACAACCTTACAACACACCTCTTTATAGGTTTTACAATAGGTAAAAATCTAAAGACATGGAACCCATAAACATTTACAGACCCATGCAGATCATTGGCTACAAATCTCGCGAATCTCAGGATTCTGTTACAGTTGACTCCAAGTTAGATTACTATTCGACCTTCATTCGGTCTTTAGTCAATCACCACCCACCCACCTATCAACCTCTTTTCAATTGATCTCTTTGATTTGTTGTCGATGTCTTTACCATGTCAAACCGCCTCGACCTTCGACTTTGACTTTATCTGGTCGACTAACCTTGACCTTCGACTTGCTATTGATCTACCTTGACCCTCGATCTGCTATCTATCCACCTCGACTTCGATTTTCAGTCAATCCAACTTGACTATAATTTCACTGCAAAGAATATAACAACCCAACATGTACAATGAATCATCAATGAGACCTCCTAGTAGCAAACCTCTATCCAAGGATGACCACTTACTAGGGCACAATGTCAACTTCCAAGGTGAAACGAGGCAAAGAGCATAATTTCCAAGAAAACGGTCTATAATCAAAAGTAGCTTTAAATGCAACACACTCAAATGCCTCAAGTATTAAAGTGACACTTACCACAATACTTGACTTGTACCTCATTTAGCAAGACCCATTTTCTTCTGGAAATAGGATGATGTGGTGGATGCCATCATGATGAATTAAAAAAGTGTGGTGGTGAAGTGGGTATTCATCTGTGTAAGTGGACATTGTTGGGTTGTTATATTCTTTGCAATTAAAGTCTAGTCGAGGTGAATCGACTAATGGTCGAAGGTCGAGGTGGATCGACAACAATCAAGGTCGAGGTGGATAGACAACAAGTTGAAGGTCGAGGAAGTCGATCGAGTAAAGTCGAAGTCGAATATATCGATGATAAGTCAACCAACAAGAGTTTGAAGTGCGAGCGTGAGACGACCAACTAGAGACATAATGGAGGCCGATTGGTAATCCGTCTTGGAGTTGACTGTAATAGAATCCTGAGATTTGTAGGATTTGTAGCCAATGATCTGCATGGATCTGTAACCATCTTTGGGCGCCAATATTTAGGGTTTTTTTTGTTGTAAATCCTATAAATAGGCATTGATCCAGGTGGATATCAGTGGCCACCAACTTTTTTCAATTGGCTCAAAACAATTTTCTGGCAATTTTGGTAATTTACTATTTTTAGCAGTTTTTAACTTCCAGGGCCATTTTGAGGCCCTAAATGAAGTTTTTGGGAAAACTGGGAGAAATATGAAAGTTCCTTCGATATTTCCCCCAAAACTAATCTCCTCGATGATACCTTTCCAACGGGCTATCATGTGCCTAAAACAGAGATCGTACGCAAAAGTTACGACCCCGGGAAGTTGATGTACTAACTTACCCAAACGGGGCCCACATGACTTTTAGCACTTCATCTCGTAGGGTTAGGTTTTTGGATGTATAGGGTTTTTTGCATTCCTTTTTATTGTAAAAATCCCTTCAGAGCCTCATTGTAACCATCTTCTTGCGAATGCGAGTAGCTGTCACATCTCTTCTCAGAGATAAGCTGTCACCATTCTACCGAGTCTTTCACTTTGTATTTTTACAGTCTTTGTACATTTATTTCATTAATAGAAATCGTGTATTACTGTATCTCTGTGTTTATGGTTGAATCTCTGATACATTTATGTTATATTATTGGATGTCCACAATATCTCTGTGCATTTCTTGATTATATCTCTGCTCTCATTTCGTGCTGAAAATAATCTGGATCAGTGGTATTAGAGTAGGCTGCTCTTGATCATTTTTTTCAGTGCATGTCCCCGACGAGGTCCAAGTATAGCAAGTTGGGTCTCGAGCTTGTCTCTCTTAAAGACAATATCTCTCACACGCCCAAGAAACCCTCCATGGCGGAAGAAAAGAAAAATGATGGAGCAGATGATCCTATCAATTTGTTGCTTGAGCAAGCTCTCATGCGACAGTGGGACGAAATGATGGAGAATTTTTCCCACATCCTTCAACACCTCCCGATAGAATCATGTGCATCTTCTTCAAGCGATCACTTTGGAGGCACCTCACATTTTAAGGTAGGGGTCAATTTTGATATTCCTATATTTGAAGGTCAGATAGATGCGGATGCCCTAGATAAATGGTTAAATCTGTCAGAAGGTTATTTGTCTGTTCAAAATTTTTCTGACAGAGAAAAGATCATCTTCGCGCTCCTTAAGCTCCCCCCCCATGTAAAACATTGGTGGGAAACTTAATGGGATTTTTTTGTGGATGTAAAATATATGGGGCCGAGCCCACTTGGGATTTTTTTGTGGATGTGGTAAAGGAACATTATTACCCTGTTTGCAACTATGAGGACCTGTACATGATATGGACCACACTGTGGAAAGAGAGGGGCTAAGTAGTGCCAGAGTTCACCAATACCTTCCATACCTTGTGCACCAAGATGGGTATCAAAGAATCTGAGCGACATTTGGTTCTAAAATACCACGGGGTTCTACACAGATACAACCAAACTGAAATAGATTTTATGGACATCTCATCGCTCAGTTCTGCTTATCGATATGCTGTTAAAATTGAGCAGAAGTTTAAGCACCAGAACAAACGGGAGTTAAGATATGAAAATCCACAACAACCAAAGTATGAGAAAGATGACCCTAACAAACAGCTTCTTGAAAACCAGTCTAAGCCACAGGAAAAGAAAGGTCAAAGAAAGACCAAGAAGAACACCAGAAAATGGTGCAATTTCCACAAAAGACCTTGGCACAACACCAATGAATGTCGCTCAAAACAGTCATTGGTGGTCAAGATCAAAGACAAGGATATGAACCCTAATTCAGAATCTGATTATGAAAATACTGGTAAAAGACAGATCATCGACGTAGACCCCACCGTTATTGTCACGACCGCAACAATTCAACCAGAAGAACCAACA
>SNQJ01S0220417.1:0-15130 GCA_010110895.2 Picea sitchensis | reverse complement strand
ATACAAACATAGAATATGCACTACCTAGATTAGAAAGAATAAGATATATGCAATGCTCTTCCTTCATTGTTATGTTACATTCTTCACATAAAAGTATGAGTGTTTTAAACATAGATAGATAGTCTCCAAGGTAAGAAAAATCACTTGGACTCAAGGTCAGTATTTGATTTTCTAACTGTTGTGCTCGAATAATATTGAGTTTACCAAACACAGATTCAATCTTGTCCCAAGCTACTTCGGGGTCGTCAATTCCTTGAAGGTGGTACCTTAGATCAAGAGATATGGACATTCCAATTAGTCCACGTGCTTCGTCATTCCTATTATCCCATTTGGCTTTCTTATCATCATCAGTGGGGGCCTTTTCCTTTCCCATGGTAATCCGATACAGGGCTTTACTTCTTAATAAATCTTCCATATGGGATCTCCATTGGAAATAGTTGTCGCTGGTAAGCATGACAGTACTTGTAGAAGCCATATTAAATATGTAGATAATTCAGATTTAAAAACTAAAACTAATGATCTGGATGGAAAGATCTCGAAAAGTTGTGCGGTTTTAAAAAAACGACACTGAAAATGGACTTCCGATCTGAGAGTTATGCCCCTTTAAAAAAAGGCATAAACGGTAACAAAATAACTACGTGATAGTGTAATCTACTTTATGAAGTGACCCACTTTTATAAAGAGAAGTGGGGATCACTTTTACAATGAGGTTACCTTATAATAGAAAAGTTGCATGCAAAATAACTCTAAAATAAAATATAAAGCTACTTATAGTGATTCACTTTTATACTTGGACTCAAGGTCAGTACTTGATATTCTAACTGTTGTGCTCGAACAATACTGAGTTTACCAAACACAAATTCAAACTTTTCCCGCTACTGGTCGCCAATTCCTCAAGGTGGTACCTTAGATCAAGAGATATGGACATTCCAATTAGTCCACGCGGTTTCGGGCTATTCCTATTATCCCATTTGGCTTTATCATCATCATCATTGGGGGTTGTTTCCTTCCCATGGTAACTGACATGTGGCTTTTACTTCTTAATAAATCTCCATATGGGATCTCCATTGGAAATAGTTGTCACGGTAAGCACGATGCTATTCTGTAGAAGCTTCATATTAAATATGTAGATAATTCAGACTTAAAACCTGAAACTAATGATCTCATGGAAAGATCTCAAAAGTTGTTATTTTAAAAATAATGGCATTGAAAACGGACTTCTGATCTGAGAGTTATGCCCCTTTAAAAAAAGGCATAAATCCAGAATAAAATAACTAATGCGGATAGTGTAATCTACTTATGAAGTGACCCACTTTATAGCAGGAAGTGGGGATCACTTTTACAATGAGGTTACCTTTTATAATAGAAAAGCTGTACGCAAAATAACCAAAATAAAATATAAAGCTACTTATAGTGATTCACTTTATAATTTTGAAGTGAAATGCACTTTACAATTTTTAGCATGAACTTTTCAAAAAAAGTAACAAAAGAGAGACTGAACTCAAGACCTCTTTGCCAGAATAAGGCAAGTTTTAACCAAATGGTCTATAAAAAACATATTGTAATGTTCAAGTTTATACTGAGAGGTGCCATGAGCTGTTGTTACTGTTGTGGAAGACGGCCTTTGGAGAGCATGCTCCAAAAAAAATCTTTTCACACAAGAAAACAATTTCGCCTCGGCGACAACAAGGGTTAGATCTCCCGCTTAGCTTACCTAAGATGCACATTTTCCCAATTCTCTGCTTCTCATTTTTTCAGGATCGCGACAACGCTATGGGGAAAAGAGCATAATGATATCTAAAAGAGGTAACTCGAAAATAAAAATGTCCGAAACTGAAATAAAACTTTGCGAAATTTAAAAAATGCGTATTCGCATTTTATACACCGATCTTACTGTAATTGTCGTATCTTGGGCAAACAGAACCTTTTCGAGTGAAATGAAAAGTGTTCCTAAATGAAATGAGGGCTCCGGACGTGCAAATGGAATAGTCCTCTCAGCCCAAAATGTAAAATGCCATAAAATGGAGATGAGGAACCTCATCTTCACGATCTCGATCTAAAACAAGAGCGGGTCTTCAAACAGCTCTGATACCATATTCAACAAACAGGTGTATTCCAAATGAGGACAACACCTTCATTAACCACTCACATAACCAGATTAAAGATCAACACACCGATGTTTTCACGTGGTAAAACCCTATGAGGAACATCCATGGCCCCAACCAACGCTACCACTTGGAGTAATTCTTTTATTAATGCAAAGAAAAGATTACAGAGATTTTTACAAGAGATTTTCTCAATCGACTATCGGAAATGACCCTCTCCATGCTCTTTAAATAGAGACTGCGGACCAACCTAGTGTTAAGCCACAAATCAATGGTCATAAAGATCGAGGAGAGTATGAACCGTCGATCACTCTATGTCAGGAACAAATCGCGTGATCGTCGGATCTCCTAACTACAAATGTATACTAATGCATACCAAATAAACACAAGAAGAAACACATTTTTACCTAACCACATATTAGACCAAGTAGATCTTAACTAATTCTAAGTCTCTAAATATCCTAAAGGGAGCATAAAGACAAAAGTATTTTTATAGGCAAAAGGACATTATATTTGGTTATCACACTCATGATATAATAGTTCAAAAATGGAAAAGAGATCAAGAACCAAGAAAGGAAAGAATAATAAAATAGCAACGGATTTCATCTCAAAAGGATTACCTAATCAAAGAGAAAAGGTTGGTAAATTTACATCAATCAAAGAATTTTGGGATAAGTTACTTGAAATATATTCTTCACCCATAACAGCATTTCAAAATGCCAAAGAAGATGTATGTATAGATCAAGAAGAAATATGTTCACCATGTCAAACAGATTCTAAAGATGAAGAGGCTACGTAATCACCAGAGGTATATTATTTTTCTTTAATTGTGAAAACAATTTTAAACATCTTGGAAATAGAATGCAAGGAAGGAAATGAGACAAAAAACCTATTGAGAAAGAAGACAATTATGAGGTAGAATGGATTAGTGATTTAGATGAACTAAGAGAAGAAACAAGTCACCTAAGAAAGAATTGATGAAACAAAAAGGAAAGTAATTCAAATTTTTGAAGAATCCCAATAGGTCATCGAACTTAAGAACTCATCTAGAATAATCCATAAAGATCGAAGAAAATATCGAATATAAAAAGTAGTGTTTGGAAGCCAACACATAACAACACAAAAGGAAGTAGCTTTAAAATGAGAGAGAATATCTTGACAAATCATCTTAGGGAAAGAACTAACGATCTAAACTAGTGTGATTCAGAGATTGGTTAAGAAGAGAAAGTACTTGAAGAAGAAATAATCACAATAAAAATTATCTTAAAGAAGTTTAAGAGAACATAAGAAGTCATGAAGTCTCGAATATTAAAGAAAGAAAAAATAAGAGGTTGAGAAGATTGAATAAGAAGTTGTCACATTGAGAAGTAAAATCATCAAGATCAAAAATAACGCTGAAGAGATAGAAACATCCACATCAGCTTACAAAGAATGAAGAGAAGTAATTATAGGTTGCTAGAAAAGAATAATGAAGAAAAATAGAAAGAGTTATGCATATACTCAGTTGAAAGAATCATGGTCAACCATAATCTAAGAAAACTATTGAAGATAGATCTTCAAGAAGACCATCCACATTCAAACCACAAAGAATATTCAATCATGACTACATCACCAAGGAAGAAACTCAAAAGGAATTCACCATAAAGAAGATCGTTCACTCAGAATTATGCACATTTCTTTCATGGTCATTGTTATTATTGTACTAATTTTGGACATAAGGTTTCATATTGTAGGGATTATAAAAAAATGTTCAATCAAGAAGTGCCTATGTGGTTGCACGCAACATTGAGTGTTACAAATGTTACATGGACACATAGTTAGTGATTGTATAAGAATGATCGATGCTTCCATGAAAGAAAACATTGATATCGCATATAATAGCATGGATAAGAAAACATCAATAACATGTGAAAAAAGACCATGTACTAGAGATCACAAGATTGGCAACAAACGAGATGAACAAAATTCTACAGAGAAAATAAAGATGTTAGATACATAAAGATTTGGAAAAAATAAATGAAAGAAAACAAGGACAAGTAAATAAGGAACAGTTTCAAGAGATTGTACTTTCGGGCACTGAAGTGAAAGATGAATCCACGCATTTAAAGAAATAAGTCAGAGATCATATTGATAATGAATCTACCAATGAACATGATGATGAATCTACCAATTAAGATGATGAATACAAATCAAAGAAGGAATTGTTTTGAGCCATCCGACTTAGAGACTCCAAGGTAATATGAATATTACACAGGAGGAGTTGCTAAATAGTTGTGATAGACCAAGAACCATCCTTTGAGCATCTTAAAAGTTTAAGAAGAAAGATTCAGAGAAGTGCTGAGTTGAAGCGTATAATTTTGATAGATCAATCAAGACTTCATGATAGTATATTGATAAATGGATCAACATTATGGATAGTTGTTGAAGTAGAGTCTTACCGCATGGACATAGATGGATTCTTAAGAACACCATCAAGGTTTGGACAAATATACAGAGTGGACAGAGCATGGATTCATAGATTGTTCGTAGAGTGGTTCAAAAGACAAAGGAACATTATCATAATGGATGTTAATTACACGGTGAAATGGCTCAAACAATGCTAATGGATTCCAAATTGACAGATATTTTTGGACACATGTAGTGCATACAACATTTTAAATTCAAAACATAGTAATCCTCGCAACAACAATGATAAAACCCCTTATGAAATATGGAAAGAAGTGTAGACAACAACCCTACATCAAGAAAACTCAAGGTAGTATTTCATTAATTGGAAATTTATGTTGATGATATTTTTTTGGAAGTACCAATGACAAAAGTTGCTTCTAAAATGTGTAAAGGATATGTAGAATGAATTTGAAATGTACTACTTGGAGAACTATCCTATTTTCTGGGTCTTCAGACATGTCAAAGAAAACAAGGAATTTTATTTCTCAAACTAAGTATATTAGAGAAATGCTAAAGAGGTTCTGAAAGGAAGATTGCAAACAAGTTATCACTCCTCTGAAAAACAGTTGCAACTTGAAAAAATATGATGATTCGCTAAAGTCTGCAGACTACGGGAAATATAAGTCAATGATTGCACTTTAAAAGGTGATAAACCTGCACTACATGTAATGCAGCTGAACAAGTAGAATGTTTCTTGAAACACCAAAGGAATCACATGTATTAGCAAGAAAGAGGATTTTCAGACATATCAAAGGAACATAAGAGTTTTCATTACGGTATCCAAAAGGAAAGGATTCATCACTTATTTCCTACACAAATGCATTACAGTTCCATCGATGATTTAAAAACATCGCTGAGTAGCTGCTCTACTCTTAAGTTAGTGTTTAGTATCATGGATAAGCAATAAATAGTCATCAATATCCTTATCTATAATCGAGGCAGAAAGTATAATAAAAGGTAAACATGTTTGTACAATGTGTCTATGGATGAAAAAATCACGATATACATGCTGAGTATGATGATCCCATTCCAATCTATTGTGATAATACAAGCACCACTTCAATATTTCAAAGAACCCGAGGATGAACTCCAAGATGAAGCACATTCAACTCAAGTATCAATTTTTATATGGGAACAAGTTAAAGAGAAGAACAAAAGAATTGAATATGTAAGCAATAAAATAACAAAGGGTAGGCATATTTAAAACCACTTCCACCGGAAGTCTAGAGTATCTACCACAGAGACTCCTCGTAGTAATTTCTACTCCAAAATGAATCCTTTGAATGTTTATCTTATATGTATTATATCATGGAGGAAACACCATAAACATGACAGTTCATGTTGGAACATCAGTTTTAGGAAGAGTTCACTCAAGGGGAGAATCCCCAAAAAAGTTCCTATAGGGGAGCAATCCTAGATGGAAAGATACATTTTACACTCATGACAAAGGGGGAGAGATTTATCATATGCAAAGGTAAATGAAAAGGTAAAGGTAAAGGGGGAGCATGAGTGACATGTGACTCTCAGTTTTTCATTAGAGTGTTGACATCAATGCCAAAGGGGATATTATTCATTAGTTGGGTTGGTTTTTATTGATGTCAAACCTTGAAGAAATTCTAGTAGTGAATTGGTAGCACAATGTTTTGGGTAATGGACCCAAGTTTCTTTGATGGATAATGGTATGCTTTGATATATTTTCAAGTAATACTCATTCCATGTGGATAGTACATGTCATTCCATTTCCTAAGCAGATAGGTGAATATCACATAACTCTTCACTCATAAAGAGTTATGGCCATGTGAAGTTGGAGAAAGGTTTGGGTAATGGACCAAGTTTGTTTGATGGATAATGGTATTTTTATATATTTGTAGGTAAGAATATTATATATGGATAGTACATGTCATGCCATTTCCAAGCAGTATTTAACGCCACATAACTCCTCACCTGCTAGAGATTTATGGCCATGTGAAGTTAAGAACCCTCATGAGTGATCTAGAAGCCCCAAAAAAAGGTCAAAGTAGTCAAAGTGGTTTAAGATATTTTAGGAAGGTAAATAATAAAGTGAAGTGATGAGTGCACTATAAGTCAAAGTGAATACAAAATAAATTATTTAAATAATAAAGTTAATGGAGAAATTAATGTTGGACAAGGGTTAGAACTGGGTTAACCCTAAAATAAGGAAAGTGGGTTAACATGGTTAAGAGGTAACCCCTTGATGAAACCATGAAAGCATAAATAATAGGAAATGGTCTCTCATTTTAATAACACTCGAGAATATTGAACATCTATAGGTGACCGAGGTAACAAAAAAGATTCTGCCTAATTTCAGAGGGAAGGTGAAGTAAAGAAGGCTAAGATTCAAGGGAGGATAAATTCTTTTGATGATGTTTTCTGTATGCATGGTCTACAAGTCATCTCACCCATTTTCGCATATATTTTTTTTATAGAATATTTAGACAAAGGGAAATTGGGAGTGCATTGAGGAAAACATATCCAAGTAGCTATGATACAAATTTCATCTTGTGGGTCATTGTATTTTGGAGTTACCCTCCATGGAAAACAGGGTTTGTATAATCCTGAAACTAGTTTAAACAGGTGTTTCGTGTAAAACATCATAACTTCTATTCATAACAGATCCAACAAATTCAGAAGACCAAATGTGTTGGTTATAATATTTAGTATTATGTGTACAATTTTCGTGATCCATCCAACAATTATTCTTTGCAAGGCATGCTCTACAAGTTCGCCTCTCTAGAATAAGCCATAATTCAACAAGGTGTGTCATTTTTATTATAACTTTTCCTCGAGGTTCCAAGTAGTGACACCCTCGAATTTAATTTCATAAAACACACCAAATAACATTGTGTACTATTTTCACATTTATATTCATTACAAGTACATAAGCCAAGGATTATTTCAGTTAGGGTTGTTGACTAATCCAAAATTAATGCGTGAGACTAATGTAAATTTTGATGAAATGCTATTCTCTGCTGTTAAAGGAATGTCGGTAAAGTATTTGATCATATACAACTAAATCCCATTATAGAGTTAAATCAGATTTGGATGATGAAACTGATGAGGGATTTTGCTGGAGGTACATGGTTGAGACAAGTAGTTGATGAGTTGGACATACATGAGGTGGCAGTTGATGATGCCTGCGACATCTTGATGAGTAGTTGATACATGATTGGTACATACTCTGGTACATGGTTGAGGCACTCGTTAGCAGTATTGTTGACACATGGTTTATGGATTATATACCAATACAAGTATGTTGTAGCATACTTGTATTAGTATTTTATTAGAAGCATATATTGATCTTCGTGATGATTACGAGTTGTTGTGTTATGTTTGGTTGATGCACATCTTTGAGAGTTGTCTTGCGATTGATCTCGGCGAGTAGATCCGATTTGGATGATAAGATTGATGAGACAATTTTGTGATAGGTTGTTTGGATAGGTTTTTAGGACATGTTATTTGTACAATTTTGATGCATGGTTGATTCAATTGTTTATTGTACATGTTGATTAAAGGTTGAGGTACATGTTGGTGCATGGTTGATTCAATTTTTATGGTATAGGTTGATTAAAAGTTGAGGTACATGTTGGTGCATGTTGATCTTACCTTGTTTATGGTACATGTCTACAAGGTGTTGTTTGGTATAGGTTGGCTACATGGTTGATGCACTTTTTATGTTACAGTTGATTATAGCTGAGATAGGTTGCATGGTTGATAGATTTGTTTATAGTACATGTTGATTAAAGGTGTTGTTTTCAGATAGGTTCTGCATGGTTGATGCACTTGTTTATGGTACAAAGCTGATTATTACTTAGGTAAAAGTTTATTGATCCAGGAGGATATCAATGGCCACGCACCTTTTCCAATAGGCTCAAAATAGTTTTCCTGGGCAATTTTGGTAATTTACTATTTTAGCAGCTTTTAACTTCGGGGCCAATTTGAGGGAGTAAATGAAGGTTTTGGGATAGATATTCTCAATGATAGTCAAAGGCATGATTGAGCCCCCAAATTAATCTCCCTCAATGATACCTTTCCAATGGGCTAACAAGCATGGCTAAAACAAAGATCATATGCAAAAAGTTGTGACCTGAAGTTGATGTAATTAACCTACCCAAATGGGGGGCCCACATGACTTTTGGTGCTTCCATCTCCTAGGGTTAGGTTTCTTTGGATGTATAGGGTTTCCTTTTAAAATTCCTTCTTATTTTAAAAGTACATTTAGAGCCCTCATTGTAATCATCTTCTTTATGAATGCTAGTAGCCATCACATCTCTTCTCTCGTAGATAAGCTGTCACCCATTCTAGCAAGTCTTTCAATTGCATTTGTATAGTCTTTGTACATTTATTTCTTTCATGTGTGAAATTGTGTATTATTGTATATCTCTGTTTATGCTTGCATATCTGATACATTTATATTATACTATTAGCCTATGAGACATTTGTGTGCATTTATTTATTATATCTCCTCTCTCATTTCCCGCCGAAATTACTGTGGATCATTGATGGATGATGCACATCTGCTATTGTTACATGCTGTTTAAGTGTAGGTTGATTGGTACTGTGTTTACACAGTATATCTCACAGCTGATATTGTGGGGACAATGGTTCCATAACTTACCTCTACCATGTGTGGCTGCTTGGACAAGGAAAGGGTAGGTGGTTGTAGCCTGAGAACATAGGGCTTGTATCCTCCTTCCTCGGTTGTAGCCAGGGAATTGGGGAGTTGGAACTTCCTCGTGTTGTATCCTAAGAAACTAGGGGTTGTGGTGGCTCCTTTGGTTGTAGCAAGAGAATTAGCGAGTTGGATCTTCCCTCAGTCACAGACTAAGAAACTTGGGGTTGGATCCTTCCCAGATGCATCCGAAAACAAAGCAACTTGGTGCCTTAAATGAATGAAATTATTAAATACATATAAGAAAAAAAAAAATTATGTTTTTCCTCCACTTTGGGTTTCCACATGAAAAGACTTGTGCATTGTGTATGTGTATGATTCCTCATTTTTTCATTGTTTATTTACTCGCGAACTATTGATGAGATAATGCTACATTTATATACCACTTGCATTTGTGGTTAAAAAGGATTGAATTACTCTATTACTAATTCACTCGGCCAAGAATCCAACAACTTTGCCTCTCTTTTTTTATTTAATCTCTTCTCAATTTCTTTTGTTGTATTTATATAGTAGTACTCCCCCACAAGCACTACAATATATTCTAATTCTATCAGCTCAGAAGAGTAAGATAATTTTCCTAGTATTGAGATCAAGGGATTACCACCATGAGTAGGTGTGTTTATTATAGTAAGTCTTTTGAAAGTACTGTACCTATTCCATTATTCTCTTCATCCATTTTCTTTTCCTTTTCCTCTTCTTCTTTCTTCTTATTTTTCTTCAATAGCTTCTTTCTTCTTCCTCTTCTTCCTTATTCTTCAACATGTTTAGTTTTTCTTCTTCTTTCCTTTTTCTTCTTCTCAACCCTTTGTAGCTATTTAGTGTTATTATTCATACTTCCCATTGTCATTACCCAGCAATCCTCAAGTGGATTACATTTTAAGAAGTCATTCTATTTATTGGTTTCAACATTTCACAAATTTTCATTTCAGTAGTAATATCTAATTGGTTAAAAATGTAGAATAATCTTATCACTTTGTTTCATCAATGAAATATGTGTAACAATGTATAAAATATCATTTACCAAAAAAAAAAAATAATATTGTTGGATAAATTGGATGTCTTGTCATAAATGGATTCCAATAATAATTGGGGCTAACACATGGCTTACACATGATACTAGACAATGTGGACAAATATGAAGTTTTGTAACATCCCCGCCTCGCGACCGGACAAAACTTGTCTTTGAGGACACTTGCTCAAGTGATCCGGATTTTTATGATGATGAACCACTTAACCTTTGATGATGATGCGTCATGATTGATGACAAAATGTTTTACTCATTGCTATATACAGTGCTATTGACTCCGGGCCATCAGAGTGTGCGTGGTTTCTCGACTGGAGGATGCCGAGAGATTTATGAACTCCCTTTGACTCCTGATTGAGTCGTGGAGTACTATTTGAGTTGTTTTCATTTACAAAGGATATTGTGGTTTTGATGATATTATTGATTCTATGATATGTTGTTGACATGATCGACATGATGGTTGATGATGCAAAATGACGATAGCTTGCCGACCAAAACCACATATGGAGTCAAGGGGCCACAAACGATTTCCAAAGAGATTGAGGGAGAGATGTGACAACATCCCCTCGCCATTAAATTTATTAGTACCCGGCCGGGTTCCTCAACTGTAGGTTAATGATTACTCAGTTCGAGAGATCCACGATGCCGCGAGGGCGTGCATCACATAGTCGCTTCACGCATTCAACCGTAGGTTAACGTAATACCTAGTTCGGTGGGGATCCACGTGATGCCGCTGAGGGCGCATCGCGACGCCACGCGGATTCTAAGGGTCGTGCTATAAGGCGTGGGCCTTATTCCTGAAGTCTTTAGTCTCCCAATAAGTTCACTCCAGCTTGAGTGTTGACCTGTGGGTTATAGATTCTACCAATCCGCCATTGGGTCGGGCCGAGTGGCACCCTTGGAGCTACGTGGTGCATCCCGGCTGGGCAATCGCCGCTGGAAAGAAATCGTAACAGTGGCACCCTTTGGAGCACGCGGGTGCATCCCGGCGTTAATCACGCTGCAACCCGAAGCAAACGAGGGGAGTGGCACCCTTGAGCACGAGGCCCCGAAGGGCACGCCGCATGGATGATGATGTTGAGACAAATCTTAGATGACCCTAAGACCTAACGCCTGAATTTAAAACGACTCTAATTAAATTGTCGCCTGCTCAAATCAAAACCCAAATTAAAACACCTCTGCTAAATTTGACAAGCCCTAAGAAAGATTCTTCAAAAAATAAACCAAGGGCGTAAGCTAAACCCTCCCAGTATAAATTAAAGTCTTCCTAAAAGCAAAGGGGGTAAAAGAAATGAGGGAATTAAATTAAGGAAACCTATGGTTTTAAACGATGAAGAAGAAATAAATTTATTAAAATGCGGGAGTATAAAGCTAGAATTTAAAAAATATATTGAAAAGATTAAAACCACATTTATCTCTTTGGGTTCAAAAAAATAATAATAAAAAATAATGAGAGAATTGTAAATAACAGAATAAAAGAGACCAAAGAAATCTAAGGAGTAAATTAAGGAGAAATTTAAGGAGGATTAAGGAGCAATTTAAGGAGAAATTTAAGGAGTGATTAAGGAGAATTTAAGGAGAAATTTAAGGAGTACGCGAGTAAATTAAGGAGAAACTAAGGGGTATCACGAGTAACTTGCTGAGCCGACTTCAGGAGGACAATTGAGTCTTGTAATAATTAAAAGAAATTAATTTTGAGAACCAGAGGTATGTGTGACACTTGGACGGTGGAGACTGCTAGAGGGTTAGTCATTAAAAATTAATTAATTAATGATTTAAGATTTAGGTCGTACCCCAAAATTCTATAAAAGGAGGGGAAAGGGAAGGAAAAGGAAGAAACTACATGCAACGCTATCACGAGTTGTGGCTTGACGATTGCTTGTGAGAGTTGGGTTTATCTCTACCAGTGTGTGGGCGGTAGTCCGTGGAGGCCGGATGAGACGCCAGTTTATCTCTGTGTTTGTACCCCGGCGGGCTCCTAGCTGGAGGGGGAAGTAGAGCACCTAGCATTTGGTCGGAGGTAACGGTGGAGCTTTCTTTGGTCTACAGGCTTAAGCAATTTAACGAGTGGGAAGCCAAGACGATCACGGACGCCCGGCCGCAGGCTATAAGTACCATTTTAATTGGTAAAGTAGAAAGCCTTTTATATTCGGCAAATTATTGTTATTGATGATAATATGGTGAGATGGTTTGGCATTATATTTTGCAACTTCGTCAACAATGATATTGTAGAGTTTATTATGACTGATCATAAAATAATTTTAGTTATGATGTCATGGATTTTGCATTGATATGAATTATGGACGCTTCTAATTTTATTAGTTTAAAAGAAAAAGAAAAGAATTCACTACATCAGAGTTTTGATTATAACGGCGAGGGTCGCTACATGGTATCGTGAGCCGAATCTGCTGACTTGGGGTTCATACGCACTTTCGCTATGGTTGGCTTTATTATGCGTCTCTAAATTTTATCATAGTATCAACGACTGACATTAAGACCGGATTTTCCTTGCCTAAATCGATTTCTGGAATGATAGATTGTCTTAAACCGAAATTAACTTATCAAGTCACTGAGTTTGCATGTTTCTCACCTTCCCGAGGTTAGAGGTCGATTGTGACTAAGCTTGCCAGGTCCGCAAGTCTTAGGGTCCGAATCGCTGTTGTGCATTTTAAGTTCAAATTGAGTAGTGAAATTTTGTATGGTTAAGTTTCGTTGGATGGGTAGTGAGCTCTATGCAGGAGGTTTCACGCTCTGCAATTTACTTGTTGTGAGATTTTAATTCTAAATGAAAAACCGGCCGCCACTTCACCGGGCTTGAAGATTTTACCGCTTGAACCTGGAGTAGAAAGATTGATTCTTGTTCATGAGGGCTAAGGCAAAAATTGCCTGCCTCCCTCATCAATCGGATTCGCCAATGAAATCTCGCTATTCCGTCGCTTAATCGAATTCTCACGGAATTATCACCGATCATCAGTTTTTCTCCCCGCCGCTTTGTCCTCATAACCTACCAAATTCCCTCGGGCCAATTTCTCGTTCTCTTTTAGTTGTTTTACCTCTGTGTTTTATGTAAATTTTCATTACACTCCCGCTTTCATTTGCACTCTGCTCCCGCAAGGTCACCGGATTTTTCGGGTCTCACTCGCTTTCCTAATCCGCCTCGAAGCCTTTTCCGGAATCATTCCCTGTTTATCAATCGGGTTCGCTGCCTTTTCGCGGCCCCGGTAGTGTGTGCCCGTTTTTCCCCTCAACGCTGGTACGCGCAGTAAGGTGGCACGGATCTACGACTGCGGAACCGTCACCGCCCAGGTTCCCGCCGCCTCCACGACGATCGAAGATTTACTGTGAATGCCACCTTGATAGTCGCTTTTTAATCGCTGCTGACATGAGCGTTGACAGCACCTTTGAACGTGCATGCATGCCGCATTGGTAATTTCATAGTTTTTAAACAGGTGGATAACAAATTCACTCCAGACCTGATAATCCACCCGTCAACGTAAGCTTCAACATGCATTCTCCTTTGGCGTCATGGATATTCAAAGGATCCCAGCATATGCCAGCAGCATATGCTAAAGTATGCAACAACACTCTTATTTTAAATTCATCTATCAGACACGACTACCCCGACTACTGTAATTTATTTTCCGTAATACGATTACACCAATTGCTTCCAGAACTCATGACAGTCATTCCATCAATGACATCACACAAATGGAAGTCCGTGCTGAACGGGATGACGTTCAGAGAGAAATATCTTATTTGCATAGTTTAAACGTTTGGTTTGTGATTACTTTCCAATCAATTTTATTTCAAATTTGATTTAAAATTTGTTGAACTTATCTAGTCTGTATAAATCGAATACCAAGAAAAATAAAATAATTTGAAGTCATCGGGACATTCCAAAATTAATTTAAAAATGGAAATAATGATTTCAATAAATATGTTTAGCTGAATTCTCATAAAAAACAAAAAATCAATGTTTAAACAAAATGATATTATGTTATAGTTCCAGACTTTTTATTGATTATCAATAGCGGAAAAGAAATTGATTCATTTCCGATAGAGTTCCTACACGCCCTTCCGGAAGATGTTTAAACCTATCGTATTATTTTGCATTAATCTTATCAAATATATTTATTGTCTTACCTGTTGGATAGATAAAAAAATAAGGGTGTTAATGAAAAATCTTACTGCAGTTTGGATGACGTGTCATATGGTGATTGCGTGGGTTTTGTTTTTCTTCCCTCCTGGGTTTGCGTATTGTCTGTTCATGCATATGCGACTTTCTCCCTGTTTACTTTACTGGCTGGTCTTTCTCCGCTTGCTGATCGTGGTCAGCGTTTCTGATATTTGCCCAAAAGCGTTTAGGTGTAAACGTTTCAGCGTTTCTGATGTTTGCTGTGGACAGCGTTCCTGGTAATTGCCTTGCTGTGTTTTTAATTTGCCTTGAGGAGAGATCTTTCGTCGTCACCAGGTCTACGACAGTTTTTGTAAACGATATTATATTTTAAATAATAACATTGAGCAATTCTTCGTTGAAAAAAAAAAAGGGAGGGGTTTTATTACGCTATTGATGGCCAGCGTGAAGGGGGGGGCGCATGCCTGCGTTTTACTGTCAACAACTCTTTAATTGTATAATCCTCGCCCTTCATTTAGCTCTTACAGCGCTGATACCATGGTCTCAGCAAATCCATGGAGGACATTAGCCATTGTACCGGGTACCCACGAACCACGCATGCAGGACGGTGCATTGCTGGGAAATGAATTTATTACTCCTATAAGTTTTGGCAATTTTCCCTGCCGTGTCTGCTCGACTTCTGCGCGTGGAGGTTTCCTCTTCAAGTGTTGTGGGCCATAACGGTAATT